>VSMD01099754.1:0-5000 GCA_008750895.1 Mirza zaza | reverse complement strand
TAATTAAGTTTAATTATACCCAAAAGAAATGAAAACATATGTCCATACAAAAACATATACACAAATGTTCATAGCAACAGTATTCATAAAAGCCAAAAAATAGAATGTGCTTCTACAAATGAGTTTTTAAAAACTATTTTTGTTTTTCATTAGATGTCAGACATGATTTTCTACAATTTTAAAATTTGTGATATACGTATACCATGGAGTTCTATTCAGCCACAAAACAATGGTGATATAGCACCTCTTCTATTATCCTGGATAGAGCTAGAACCCATTCTATTAAGTGAAGTATCCCAAGAATGGAAAAACAAGCACTACATGTACTCACCATCAAATTGGTTTTAACTGATCAACACTTAAGTGTACATATAATAATAACATTCATTGGGTGTCAGGAAGATGGGAGGGGGGAAGAGGGGATGGATATATACATGCCTAATGAGTACGGTGCACACCATCTGGGGGATAGACATGCTTGAAGTTCTGACTTGGGTGGGGCAAGGGCAATATACCTAATCTAAAAATTTGTACCTCCATAATATAATGAAATAAAAAAGAAAAAATATATAATTTTGTAGGGTCCTGGAGGTTTTTGTTGACCTTTAAAAATTGTTGGATTTTGTTCAGGGGCACAATTAAGTAACTTAAGAATGATCTTTTTAAATTAATTTCTGTTTTAGAGATGAGGTCTCACTATATTGCCGAGGCTGCTGTCAAACTCCTGGGCCCAAGCAATCCTTCCATCTCAGCCTCCCAAATAGCTGGGACTACAGGCAAAGATGATCCTTTTGAGGTTTGCTTTATGCTTTATTGGGTGGTTCAGATAAGCCTTTGTCATAGATCTAATTTAGTCTCAATGCTAAGGCATGGCACGTCTGAGGACTCTACCCAATGCCATGTGTATTAGGAGTTCTCTCCACTCTGACTGGTAGAAACATGAACTATCCTCAGTCTTTTGTGAACTCCAGGAATTCTTTAGCCTACTGCTTTCTGATTCTTCTTTCCCTGGCCTCAGTAAGTTTCATCTCATGCATGCACCTAACGGTACTTGGCAAAGACTTGAGGATACACCTCTGCAGCTCTTTGGAGCACTCTTCAGTGCAGCTCCCTTCTAATACTCTGCCCCACAAATTCTAGCTGCCTAGCATTTCCTCAGCTTTGATATATCACTTCAGTGCAATAAGACCACCAGGCTCAGCTTTGGTTTTTCCTCCGTTTCCCATGGTCTGGAAACTATTTCAGGAAGAAAATTGGTACCATCATAATCTTCACCTCATTTATTTCCCCTCTGTCAGGGAGCACAGTCCTGTGGTATTTGTTGTTCTATCTCTGAAAATAGTTGATTTCCTACTTACTTATGATAGAAAGGCAATTCCTATAGTAGTTCATTCTTGTGGGAGGAAACAGAGGTCTTAATATACATATATTTTTTGAACATTAATATCCTCTCATAATTTTCTTTAATTTTATTAATGGACAGACAAATTTATATGTATGGATCATGTAAAACATGATGCTTTCCCAATATCTTCTTCTAGGATTCTTAAGGTTTCATGCCTTAGGTTTAAGTCTGTTATCCATCTTGAGTGTATTTTTGTGAGAGGTGAGAGGTAAGGATCCTGATTCATTCTTCTGCATGTAGCTATCCACTTTTCCCAGCACCATTTATTGAAGAGAGATTCTTTTCCCCAAAGTTTTATCAAAGATTAGGTTACCATATGCAGATGGTTTCATCTCTGGAATCTCAGTCCTATTCCAAATATCAATGCTTCTGTTCTTGTGCCAATACCAGGCTGATTTAATTATTATTGCTTTATAGTACAGCTTGAAGTCAGGAAGACTGATGCCTCCCAGTTTGTTCTTTTTACTTAAGATTGCTTTAGCTATATGCATTTTTTTCTGGTTCCATACAAAGCAAAGAATTATTTTTTCTAGATATGTAAAGAATGATGGTGGTACTTTGATGGGGATTGCATTAATTCTGTAGATGACTTTAGGTAATATTGACATTTTAATGATATTGATTCCACCAATCCATGAACAAGGTATATTTTTCCATCTGTTTACATCTTCTACAATTTCTTTTTTTAGCATTTCGTAGTTCTCCTTGTATAGTCCTTCATATCTTTCATTAAATATATTCCTAGACATTTAATTTTCTTTGGGGCTATAATAAAAGGTATTGCATTTTTTATTTGAGTTTCAGCTCAATGGTTCTTGGCATATATGAATGCCTCTGATTTGTGTGTATTTATTTTGTAACCTGAGACTTTCCTGAATTCATTTATCAAATCTAGGAGTCTCTTGGATGAATCCATGAGATTTTCTAGGTATAATATCATGTCATCTGCGAAGAGTGAGAGTTTGATCTCATCTGCACCCATTTGGATGCCCTTAATATACTTCTCTTGCCTGATTGCTATAGCTAGGACTTTGAGCACTATGTTGAATAGAAGAGGAGATAGTGGGCATTCTTGTCTAGTTCCAGTTCAAAATGGGAATGGTTTCAATTTTTCCCCATTCAGTATGATATTGGCCATGGGTTTGTCATAAATGGATTTGATCATTTTAAGGTATGAGCCGCCTATGCCTATTTTGTTAAGAGTTTTTATCATAAAGGTGTGTTGGACTTTGTCAAATGCTTTTTCTGCATCTATTGAGAAAATCATATGGTCTTTGTTCTTGTTTTTATTTATGAGGCAAATTGCATTTATAGATTTGCATATGTTGAACCAGACTTGCATTCCTGGAATAAAGCCCACTGGGTCATGGTGAAGTATTTTTTTGACGTGCTGCTGAATTGTTTGCTAGAATTTTGTTGAGGATTTTTGCATCTATATTCATGAGGGGTATTGGTCTGTAATTTTCTTTTTTTGTTGCATCCTTTCCTGGCTTTGGTATCAAGGTGATATTGGCTTCGTAGAATGAGTTAGGAAAGATACCATCCTTCTCAATGTTGTGGAATAATTTCTGTAGTATAGATATGAGGTCATCTTATTGTGTTTGGTAAAACTCTGAAATACAGCCATCTGGCCCAGAACTTTTCCGTTTGGGGAGGTTGTTAATTACTGCTCCAATTTCTGTCCTTGAGATTGGTCTATTCAGGAATTCTGTTACGTCCTGGGTGAACTTAGGGAGGTTGTATGAATCCAGGAATTTTTCCATTTCTTTCTTGTTATGTAGTTTGGGGACATATAGTTTTTATAGTAGTCAAACATAATGTTTTGTGAAAACCCTTTCAGACATTGACTTAGGCAAAGAATTCTTGAAGAAGAACCCCAAAGCAATCACAGCAGTAACAAAAATAAACAAATCAGATCTGATTGAATTAAAAAGCTTCTGCTAAGCCAAAGAAACTATCATTAGAGCAAATAGAGAACTTACAGAATGGGAGAAAATATTTGCTCTCTACACTTCCAATAAAGGTCTGATAACAAGAATCTATCTAGAACTCAAAAGAATTAACAAGAAAAAAGTCAAACAACCCCATCAAAAAATGGGCAACAGAAATGAACAGAAATTTTTCCAAAGAAGACAGAATAATGGCCTGTAAACATACAAAAAAATGTTCAACACCTCTAATCATTAGAGAAGTGCAAATCAAAACCACAATGAGATATCACCTAACCCCAGTGAAATTGGCCTGTATCAAGAAATCCCAAAACAATAAATGCTGGCGAGGATGTGGAGAGACAGAAACACTCTTACACTGCTGGTGTGACTCCAAATTAGTGCAACCTTTGTGGAAAAGAATTTGGAGATACCTCAAAGAGCTAAAAATAGAAATACCATTCAACCCAGCAATAGAATTATTAGGTATCTACCCAAAAGAGCATAAGACATTTGATTATAAAGACATCTGCACCCAAATGTTTATGGCAGCACAATTCACTATTGCAAGGACATGGAAACAACCCAAGTGCCCATCAATTCATGACTGGATTATTAAAATTTGGTATATGTTTACAGTGGAATATTACTCAATTCTAAGAAACGACAGCAAGCTAGCACCGCTTATATTATCCTGGATTGGGTTTAAGCCCATTATCCAAAGTGAGGTGACACAAGATCAGAAAAATGGGTTCCACATGTACTCGCCATCAAATTGGTACTGACCAATTATCACTATGGTGCTCAAAGGGTGATGGTATTTACCAGGGATTCGAAGGTTGGTGGGTAGACATTCATCTGAAGGATGTGGTGAACAGTGTGGAGGGAAAGGGCATACCTCTAATCCTTGCTAGAGAAAGGCAAAGATATAAAATGTAACCAAAATGTTAAAAAAAAAAAAAGACATTTATCATCGGTGTCGGGCAGGTGCGAGGGGGATGGAGGGGATGGGTATATATATATATACATAATGAATGTGATATGCACTGTCTGGGGGATGGACAAGCTTGAAGCTCTGACTCAAGGGGGGAGGGAAGGCAAGAGCAATGTATGTAACCTTAACATTTGTACCCCATATTATGCTGAAATAAAATAAATAAATAAATTTAAAAAACATGATGTTTTGAAGTATAAATATTCATATATTATTGAATGCTTAATTCTAGCTAATTAATAATGCTTTACTTCACATAGTTATCATTTTTGTAGTATGAACAATTAACATTGACTATCTTAGCATTTTTCAAAGATATGATATATCATCATTAACTAAAGTCACCAGGTTGTACAATGGATCTCTTGAACTTATTCCTCCTATTTAACTATAATTATGTATCATTTGACAGACATGTCCCCAAACCCCTTTCCCTCTTAAAAACCCCAGCCTTCGGTAACCACCATTCTACTCTCTATTTCAGTGAAATAAACTTAATCAGCTTCCACATATGAGTGGGTTCATGTGGTATTTGTATTTCTGTGCATGATTTACTTGAACATACTGATTTCATTTTTAAAATATATACCCAGGAAGATGGCGGATGAGAAACACCGCCAGACAGAGTGTCTCTGAAGAAAAGACAGATTCTAGCAGAAATTAGAAGAAAGAA
>VSMD01099752.1:0-73196 GCA_008750895.1 Mirza zaza | reverse complement strand
GAATGGGTACAATAGACACTATCTGGGTGACAGGCACACTTACAACAATGACTGAAGCATTATAAAAGTGATCCATGTGACCAAAAGATTTGTACCCCTGTAATACTTTGAGATAAAAAAGACAGTGAACTTAATCAATGTAAAAAAAACAGTCTTGTGGAGAAGAAAAATATTAAAGAAATACAAACATATGTAAATATAGAATTACAAATAGTTATAGGTGCATTAAAGAGTGTAAGGAAAGAGGCTCGTCGATTCATACTGGGAAGTACAGAAGTGAGTTTCAGCAGACTTGAAAGGTGCCGAAATGTTGGCCAGATGAAGAAGGGGAGAAACGTATTTCAGGCAGGAGGAATATCTTGGGCAGGAATATGAAAGATTTTAGCTTCCTCCTGAAACTTAGAGATGGCCAGAGTAGCTAAAGTCTAGTGAAAGAATAGAAGGAGCAAAGAAGCGAGGTTGGATCTGCATGACTGCCTCATTTCCTATTCAAATGTTACTTTTGAGGGTATAGACCAAGGTGTATGGCATCCCCCATAGTGTGGACAAGGAGTTAGAGGCAAAAAGCTGTGTTGAAGCTGTTGTTGTTGTTGTTTCCTCCTATAGAAGGAATTCCTAGTTATAGGAGTAATATCATCCCATTTATGATTTAATAGATCACTCTGGAGGCTGTAGGTGTATGATGATAAACTCAGTCTTTTTATTTTATTACCTCAGAGGAAGAAGTGTCAAAAGGACAAAATATTAACTTCAAGAAGACTCAGGTCATATTTTTAATCTTGTTCATTTACTTGTTTCATATCTAAAGCATAGATTTAATTATTATACATGACATATGAATTTACGCAATGTTTCCATTTGTTTAATGTAAAGGGGATAAGTATTGAGTAAGAAACCCCTGTAAAAAAATTTTAAGATCCTTGGACCAACAAATATTACATAAATTCAAACAACTTTTAATACTAGCAATATAAATATGACGAACAAGATATGATAAAAGACTTGGGCAAATGTCAGCTATGTATGCTAGAAGCCTAAGTGCACAAGTAGATATTCACAGAAACAATAGTCCTCCCATATGTGTCCACTGAAAAATTAAAACGCTCCCACAGATGATATACAGAGATCTCTAGTGTACCTTATAGCAACTAATTAAGACTACCTTTTAGGCCGGGCGCGGTGGCTCAAGCCTGTAATCCTAGCTCTCTGGGAGGCCGAGGTGGGCGGATCATTTGAGCTCAGGAGTTCGAGACCAGCCTGAGCAAGAGCGAGACCCCATCTCTACTATAAATAGAAAGAAATTAATTGGCCAACTAATATATATAGAAAAAATTCGCTGGGCATGGTGGCACATGCCTGTAGTCCCAGCTACTTGGGAGGCTGAGGCAGCAGGATTGCTTGAGCCCAGGAGTTTGAGGTTGCTGTGAGCTAGGCTGACGCCACGGCACTCACTCTAGCCTGGGCAATAAAGTGAGACTCTGTCTCAAAAAAAAAAAAAAAAAAGACTACCTTTTAGAATTATTTCAAATCACTTCTTTTGCCACCACTAAATGCTATCAATTTGCTTTGCGTTTCTTTTTGAGAAGCAAGTTTTCACTGCTTTCCAGACTTCTCTAAACAGAAGACCTAAATGCTGACAGTTTACAGGGCTCTCCTATGACAGTGGTTCTCCTGCTCTCATCGCCTCCCTGCCTTTGGTGTCAGACTCCCCTAGAGCCAAGCCAGTTTCCAGAGTGCCTTGATTGCTTGGGGAACATGGTTACTCTTTTAGGACACTAAGGACTGCTGACGTCTCCCGAGAGCCTGGTGTGTGTACAGGGGTGTGGGAGTGAGGGGTGCAAAGGCTCTGTCCATGGCTTCCTTTCTTCCCTCTTCCCCGCCCCTCACTGCGCTCCCTCTGATGCCAGCTGACTCATTCATCCTCCACGACCTGTCATGTCCTCTGGAACCGGTCCATGTTTTCCCCGCCTTCCCACTTCCTCTGCCTGGAGCTCTAACTCTAAGACAGAAAAATGCTTTCCTAAAGAGATGAGTGATATCACATCCTCTTCCAAACTGTTTATCTTATGCCTAGCCCATGCTACACCCAGCGAGTTTAACTCCCTTTCTGCAAGAGATGTTCTTAACATTTGTCACTGAATCGAAATTTATTTCAAATACGCTACAGCATCTCGCTGCTGGAAATACTTCTCTGAAGAATGCTTTAAAATAAAGAAATGAAGTTAGAGTTATTCCTGCCTAGTCACCGTCATGTATAAATAAAGATATTTACCTATGATGTCTGCCAAAATGGGAGCACCTGTTTAAGACAGGGCTATTTGGCCTCAAGTAATCTCAAGTAATAAATGTCCCTCTTTCAGCTAGCAGCAACTGGGAATGATGGGACCACTAAGTCACATTTGAGGTGATTTTCTGATAATATCTACTTCTATGAGCCAATATGTTTTTTACAAAAAGAAAATTTTTGTTGCCGCCCCAAATTGAATACAGATAAATAAAGAAAAAAAAAACCTTAATATAATCACCCAGTGATGAGCAAGGCTACCTTTCAGGACCACTTAGGTCACATTTTCCAAAATAAGTTTCCATGTTCTCCTACTAGGAGGACAGGGCTAGTGATGGGGGTAGGGGTGAGAATAAAACAATCAGGGCTAATGGCATCCGAGCATTCTCAAGTGGGTGGAGAAGATGAGTGTCATTTCCTTATCCACGTGGGATGTCTCAGCTGCCTCTGTGGAGAGTAAGGAAGCTGGGGAGAGGGGGAGAGAGCAGAGGAAGAAGGTGTGTGACCCAAACTCCATTCCTCTAGGCACTCCTCAAATGGTAGGAAAAGTCAAAGAATAAAATTTAACCAACTTACTATAGTAAGTGCTTCACCAAGTGTCTTCCGGGGCCAAGCGAACCTGGCTCTCCTTGTGGATGTGCGGTGGCCATAGATTGATAACTTGGATACTGAAAGGATTTTATTCCATTCCATTCTCTTAGGACAGGGTGGCTGCACATGTTTATAACTCTACTTTTATCACAGATCAAAAAACTCCATATGGTTATTCATCCTACCCTGCACATGCTCTTAAGGGCTCCTAAGGCAGTATACTATGCCCTAAAATAATTCCAGCCTCAGGGGTTAGCACCTGCTATTCCTTCTGCCTCCAATACTGTCCCCCTAAATCGTGGCATGGTTGTCTACTCCTCAACCATTCAAGCTCAAACCGCGCTTCCCTGGTACTTTCAGCATAGAGTAGTCATCATCACCTCTGTCCTCTTTAAATTGTTTGACTTTAAAAATAGTCTAATCACCATTTGAAGGTATTGTTTTTATTTACTAATTGTTTATTGTTTGTGTCTCCCCTACTTTAATGGTAACAGAGGCCTTACCTGTCTAGTTTAGAGCTCATCTATAAAAGCACCTGGCACATGGTAGGTGCTCAATAAATGTGTATTGAAATGATGAATGAATGAAGCAAACGTGATGCAAATTATACTGATAAAGTAACTTTATTGAAAGCAATGAATAAAGCTTGAATAAAGCAATGAATAAAGATGTTACAACCGTCTATCTAGTCGTGTGAAAGTTGGAGCAAACAAAGGTAGAAAATTCTGGATATAATATGTGATTGTTCCTTCCATGCGCTGACTAGAAGATGAATAGGTCCTGAGGATTCTCTTTCAGCCACTTACTCATTTCTTTGTCCCAGCTGCTCTTCATATGCACATGTAAAACACTTGTACACTGTGAAGTACTTTATAAGCATAAAGTGTTTTTATTTCTATTAGCAAGAGTCATCTTACACTCATTCTACTTCTTTGTTTAAGAAGAGGAAAACAATGCTTATGTGGGAGAGAACTATAGACATAAACTGTCCGAGCAGCACAAGAAACAGCCAACCTTCCCTGGGCATCTACAGTAGGTCGAGTGCAATCATGGCTCTCAAATAACCCTATAAAATACTCCTTTTCACTCCCATTTCATCTGATACCAAGATTGAAAGAATTTTAATAGGCTGGCCCAGATCACATGACTTACAACTAAAGCTAGTTCCAGCCAAAGCTAATGGCTGCTGCTGTGCCGTGGTGCCGACACGGGCACTGGAGTGTGAACGGGGCTCAATTCTGTCATCCCGTGACCACTCACCCATTTCTGTCTCCACATTTCCCATAGCATTTAAGCACGATGGCCTGTAGCCACGGTGGAATTCTTTGAAATATGGAGAAAAATGTGCATCATGTATTTCTTCTGCCTCCTCGTAAGCATGCTTCTTTCCCTGAGGTCTCATTTCCCCAGGGATCTTTACTCATTTTGCCATCACCACTTGAAGAAGAATAAGAATAATAATATGAGTGAGGGGCAAAGGAGAAGGAGAAATGGGAGGAAGAGGAGGAAAATGATAAGGGGAGGAGGAGAAGGAAGGAGGAAAGACAGGAGAAAGGAAGAAAGCAAAGAAGGAAAGCAGTAGGACAGAAGAAAGAAAAAAAATACACTCAGACTCGGGACACCAGGACTCAGAGTGTCACTGTGCATGTGTGTGTGTCTGTGTGTGTGTATTTTGGCCTAATCTACAACTTGTACCATGATATCTGGCTCAACATCAATCTAGATTTGGGGTTTCTCGTGTCACAGAAATCATTCTCCTTCCACACAATTAATGGCCTCTGATTTGCTCTTGCTGGTCTTTGCTGAGTGATCTTTAATGGTGGCAAGTGTTTGCTATCACTCTAACTATATAGGAATTATACCATTAAGAAAAGTGGGGGAGAAGTTGCATTATGGGGTGTGGAGAAGATGAGCTAGGGAGAGAAAAGGTGGTGAAAGTTGGTTTTCAATAGGCATCTGGAAAGGGGGAGATAGAATGATCTTACTCACCCTCACTCAGCCCTGAAGAAAAGAAGAGGTTGAGCAGGAATGACCATTGCTAAGTTGGGCAGGGCCATCTAGGGTAACTGTGGCTATTTCCTGTGTGGGACTTAAGCCCCAACTTCCGAGGTAACTGATTGGCCCTTGGCTCGCATATCCACTCTTCATAATGGTTCCACCCATGTTCCAGGTGACAGGACCAGTTGTGTTTCTGGAGGGGTTGGGGGAAGTTCGGTGTCATCAGCTGGCTGAATGGTGTGGTTCGGCACCGACCCATGTTTGCCACTGGTCCATCTCTGACTAATGCCTCCCCCAGCCCGCCCTGATTGTGGGACTCTATGCTTATACAGTTCCAGTAATTAGATACTTATCTTGTTCATCCTACTGTGACCCTGAATTTCTCCCCTCCCTGCATCCCCATCTGGAATTTTACCTTTGGACTTCAACCTTAGTTGGAAAGTTTTGACATAAGCAATACATCCTTGTAATCACTACCCCAAACCAGGTCCAAAATATTTTTATAGCACCTCAGAACGTTTTCCAGTCCCCTTTCCAACCCCTTTCTCCTGCCCCCAAGAGCAGCCACTTTCTGATTTCTGCCACTATAGATTTATTTTGCATATTCTTGAACTTCATATAATTGAAAAATTTAGTGTTTATACTTTCATGTCTTGCTGCTTTCATTTAATGCATTCGTTTATTCTTTCATGTCTTGCAGCTTTTGGGATTCAACTGTGTTATTGCATATATCCTTCTTTTTTCTTACTCAGTAGAAAATTTGCATACTCTACAAATATATTACAATTTATTTATCTATTCTGCTGATGGACATGTGGGTTGTTTCCAGTTTGGGGAAATTATGAATAAGACTGTTACGAATAACCTTGCAAAGCTCTTTGGTAAATACATAAGAGTAGGATTATTAGATCATAAAGTAGATGTATATTTAACTTTATTAAAAACCGCAAACAGTTCCCCAAATTAGTGGAATCAAGTGTTCTGGGCAAAAATAAGGGGAATAAAAACATCCAACGTGGAAAAATGTATGAGTGTTTACAATTAGCCAAGCACAGTGTTTTGCATGGGTTATTTTTTTGTAATCTTCACAACAACCTATTGAATCACAATAACAAACCCATTTTGCAGACCAGTAAACTGAAGTAAATCAAAGGTTAAGTAACTTCTTAAAGTCATGTACATAGTAAGTAGGAAAAACAAGATTTGAATCCGTCTGGTTTTACTTCAGAATCTTGGCTCTTCTCTACTACTCAATAGTGCTCACATCATTAATATTTATTTCATTATCTTAAATTATTTCAGATAAATATTAATATATAAACAAAAGAAAAATAAAAAGAACACAAGCTCTTCTAATTTAGATCCTCTCCATCAAGAACGAAGATATATATTTTCCCTTATTAATAATCATCTCCATTATGACTTTAGCCAAAAGCTTAAGCTTCCCCTCTAATAATAATTTTAACAGTTAGAAGGTACCATAGAGGCCATAGCATTCTATACTCACACAAAGACTGGTCTCATCTTTTAATATAAGTTAAGCAAATACCTCACTTACAGAGTTAATGTCTTTTCTCATTCCCCTTATCCAAATTTTGACATTCTGATAAAAGTTCTAGTTTTAAAGGGTTTAATGCTTCAGCAAAAGGCCACATCCCAGGCCACAGTAAGGAAACGAAACCAGTCCATAGAGTACATAATGAGTTCCCAAGTTATCAAGAGCTGGTTGTAATAAACTAAGAATAGCATGCAGCTCACTTCCAAGTCGTTGGTGTTAGCTGTATAGTGCTGACAACGGGGAAAGTAAACAGCCAACAGAATGGCTATGACTCAGACGTCGTACACAGTATGTTTATAGAAAGCCAAGACTGGCTCTTTCTTTGTATCCCACATAGCTCCTCTTGTGCTGAGTTCCTTTTGACGTCAATAAAGCTCTGTGATGGAAATTCATTAAGAAGCATGTAGGAGAAAACAATAAATGCAACAGTCAGTGGCTTAAATAGCAATCATTTGGGAAGATAATTTTTATGTCTGATTAGGAATCTATCCCAAATATTTCCTGACAATATGCAGGTAAAAAAACAATTATGCTGAAACTAGACAACAGATGCCCAGATGTTCTTTCTTTTTTTTAACACTTCCACTGTATAATCACTTTATATAAACATGCTATTGTTTGAATAGAACATATGATAATAACAATGGAAAAATGGCATCATAACACATTTCCTGTTTAAAGATGTATCAAGGAATTTTAATTCTGCCATTCTGCATTTCACTGTCCGAATTATTAAGCCCTTTCATTCATTTTACTAAAATTTCGCTTAAAATTACTTACAACTGAAAAAACTTAAATTTACGTATACCTGAAAGTGTTAATAATTCATATTAGGATAGAATACAGAAATTGTAGGTTTTAAAATAGTCTCTAAAATTCATTGCCATATGCCTTAAGAGAAAATCTTAAAAACTTTCAAAAAGATAAATGGAAGGTATCTTAAAAGAAGTGAAAGTCATACTGATGACACTGGACTTTTCAGCAGCAAGATTGAATATTAGAAGTCCAGGCCGGGTGCGGTGGCTCACGCCTGTAATCCTAGCTCTCTGGGAGGCCGAGGTGGGCGGATCATTTGAGCTCAGGAGTTCGAGACCAGCCTGAGCAAGAGCGAGACCCCATCTCTACTATAAATGGAAAGAAATTAATTGGCCAACTAATATATATAGAAAAAATAATTAGCCGGGCATGGTGGCGCATGCCTGTAGTCCCAGTTGCTTGGGAGGCTGAGGCAGCAGGATTGCTTGAGCCCAGGAGTTTGAGGTTGCTGTGAGCTAGGCTGACGCCACGGCACTCACTCTAGCCTGGGCAATAAAGTGAGACTCTGTCTCAAAAAAAAAAAAAAAAAAAAGAAGTCCAGGGAGCAATGACTATAGTGTTGTGAGTGGAATTATTAATGTTCTGAAACTAGAATTTGACACACAGCCAAACTATTAATATCAATCATATGTCAAAGAAAATGAAGACATCTTAAAATGTACAGGAGCTCAAAAGCTCACAGTCCCTATGTTACAAAGTTTATTTAAGGAGATACTGTAGGGAAAGAAAAAATTAAAAGGAAGAACATGAAGAGAATGACACCTGGTACAAGAAACAGTAGTGGCTGAATATGACCTGTAAGAAGTTAATGGAACTGGACAGAGACACTTTGAGATACACTGATACACAGAGATACTTGGAAGGTTCTCCTTTGAACAGAAAAATTTAAACGACATTTCTTTCTCTGCAGGTACAATATTTGCTTGGTTCTCTAATGTTGCAAATGCTATTTATTCATTTCATTTTAAAATAATCTATATAAAAAGCATAAATGGTGCCAATTTTAGTGACAGAATACAATGTCAAAGTTATAAAATAGGGTGATATTAATGTAATTAAATATTCATTGGAAGGAGCTTAAGAATTAAGAAGAGTGAAGAAGTGAAAAATAAAGTAAAAAATGCACTTATTTCTATTTCGTATTACAAGAAAGTCAATATTCTCTATGTAAAGTCAATAAGTCCAAAACAGTGTTGTAAATATGTTGCTTTGAGTCATAAAGCCAACTGAATATAGAAGAATAAAATTATAACTTACAAAAATAGGGAATTGAATGAAGCTAGGAGATAGTATTGGGTATTCACATTATTTTTTACCATGGGGAAACTAAATAGTGTCTAAGATTGATAAATCAAGACTAGAGCTAGCACAGTATTATATAAAGTTATAATAAAAACCACCAGAAGAGCAAAAAACCAGATGGGTACCAGTGATTACATCTAGAAAATGGCACTGAGGAAGTGGAATTGGAGTAGTAAGAGACTTTTAGACGTTATTTTTGCACATCTTTACTCTTGATTTCTTTTTATTTAATCATATCCAATAATTAATTTGAAAATTTAATACTGAGACAACTTGGTTTCAATTCTATGGTATAGTCACTTTTATTTTTATTCATTGGTATTCCAAAAAGAATTGAAGGAGTCTCACTTCTATTAAAGGTTTTAGGTATTATATTAAAGGTCTTCTTTTTGTATAATAAATAAAACATTTTGGGTTTTTTTCCAAGATAGACTTTAGACATATTGAATATATAAGACATTGAAGGGAAAAGTCCTTAAAAAAACACATGGCTGCTCCACGGCAAGATTTTAACGGTGTAGCGGACGTCAGAGAGTCTTCCCTCTAATCACACCCTCATTGTTCTTTACCACTGACATTCCTGGTGTCGGGTAGAGAGCAGAATCACTTTAGATCAGCGGTCCCCAACCTTTTTGGCACCAGGTACTGGTTTCATAGAAGACAATTTTTCCATGGACCAGGTTAGGGAGATGATTTTGGGATGAGTCAAGCACATTACATTTATTGTGCAGTCAGACCTCTCTGCTAATGACAATCTGCATTTGCAGCCACTCCCCAGCACTAGGTTCACCACCTCAGCTCCGCCTCAGATCATCAGGCATTAGATTCTCATAAGGAGCCACGACCTAGATCCCGCGAACGCACAGTTTGCAGCAGGGTTCAGGCTCCTATGAGCATCTGATGCCGCTGCTGATCTGGCAGGAGGCGGGGCTTATGCGGTGATGTGAGTGATGGGGAGCGGCTGTAAACACAGAAGAAGCTTCACTGCTAGCCTGTCATTTATATCCTGTTGCACAGCTGGCTCCTAACAGGCCACAGACTGGTACTGGCTGGTGGCCCAGGGGTTGGGTACTGCTGCTTTAGATGATACAGCTAAGCTTTCAAATACAAGATCTACCATCAGTATTCCCAACAGCCCTGGATATTCTTTTTATTTTATACTAAATTTTGCCCTTTTCATATTGAAATCCTCAAGCATGTTCTTTTCCACTTACACTAAGAAAATTGTTTCTTGAATTCTACAGATTAATATTAGAAGCTTTGAACAGTAGTCTCCAAATCTCCAAAATGTGTGTAGCTTGCAAAAGGTACACATTTTGAGAACCCTTAAGTGCAAGAAGAGTGCTGCATGGTAAGGCCTCCAGAAAGACTCGTGTTTAATAGAACTGCCATGGCAACAGTCCTTGGTAGGCAACAGCCTTCTCCCTAAACATGAGGAAACAAAGCGAGGTGATGTCATAGAGGATCAAGCCCAGAGGAGCACCGCTGAGAGCCTGGGCTTTGGCTTGCTGTCTGTGTGGCTTGTGATAGAGAAAAGAGGTCATGGAAGAAGAGTATTTGTTGTTATAAGGATGAGACATCAGATTTGTCTTAAGGTTACATCTATTTTATCATAACTTTGTAAGGCTGCTAACAGAGGCCCAGCCAGCTTATAGACAGAGCTCTCACAGTAGCTGGTTCTTGCCTCCTAATTAGATGTTGGCCTTTGCAAATGCTAGACCTTTTGCCGAGGACACTAGTACCCTCTCTGCCCCAACCCCTAATAAAATTTATATACGAGATTGCCTGGTCCTCATTGAACTCGTTCAACTCACCCTTCTCAGATGTCACTTCTCCCAGGAAGCCTTGCTGAATCTCCCAAGTCTAGGCTGTCCGCCCACACTATGAAATCTCAGGGTGCTGTGTCACTTCCTTAGTGTTAATATCAGGTCACTTGGTCACAATGCATTGTAGTTCTCTGCTTCTCGTCTGTATCTACTTATGCACTGTAAACTGTTTAAAAGAATCCTCTTGTTCATTTCTGTATCGCTAGGGCCTATCCCAGCACCTGCCATATAATAGATGCTGAATAAATACTTGATGAGTGAATGACTTATAGGCTCAGAACTTCATCATGGATGTTCTTGGAGGATAAAGCTCACTTTCAGAGATGGTCTAACCAAATGTGCACAGAGTGAAGCAGAAATCCTGAAGGTGAGTGTAGTAATTCATAGTAAGAATTAGAAGTGCTAAAGGGACTGGACACAGATATCCATCTAGCCTGCACTATCCTTGGACAATTAGAGAATAAGACAAATTCTAACCCAAAAGTTGCAATGGCATTAGACTGAGTAGGATGAGTATATTCCTATCTTCAATAATGATGTGTCAGCTACCAAGAGAAAAGAAATGGACTTTGTGGGTGAGAGAAGACTCTTCTTAAAAATCTGTTCGCTTGGATAAAGCCAACCTTAGCCTTCCTAAATCTCCCTTCTACTTGTCACATTTGTACTTTAGGTTCCTTTTTCTTCTTTTCTTTTCTTTTTAAAAACAGAGTCTTGCTCTGTTGCTTGTGCTGGAACACAGTGGCATGATCATAGCTGACAGCTGCCTTGAACTCCTGGGTTTCAAGAAATCCTTCTGCCTCAGCCTCCCAAGTCTGGGACCACAGGCATATGCCACAACACCTAGCTTTTTTTTTTTTTCTTTTGGTAGAGACATGATCTCACTATGTTGCCTAAGCTGGTCTCAGACTCCTGGCCTCAAGTGATCCTCTCTCCCTGGCCTCCCAAAGTGCTGGAATTACATGCATAAGCCACCACACTTGATTGCTACTTTAGTTTTATTAAAACAGTCAATATCACAGGGGCTAAGTGATATATTATTGTGGTTTTGATTTGCATTTCCCTGATGATTAGAGATGTTGAGCATTTTTTCATATGTTTCTTGGCCATTAGTCTGTCTTGTTTTGAAAAGTTCATATCCTTTGCCCACTTTTTAATGGGGTTATTTGATTTTTTCCTGCTGATTTTCCTGAGTCCTATAGTCTAGTTATCAGTCCTTTAACAGATATGTAGGATGCGAATATTTTCTTCCTTTCTGTAGGTTGTCTGTTTTCTCTCGTGATAGTTTCCTTGGCTATGCAGAAGCTTTTTAATTTTATCGGGTCCCATTTATTTGTTTTTGTTGTTGCTGTGATTGCCTTTGGGGTCTTCTTTATGAATTCTTTCCCTAGGTCAATGTCTTTAAGAGTTTTTCCAACATTATCTTCTCAAATTCTTATAGTTTCATGCCTTAGGTTTAAGTCTGTTATCCAACATGAGTTTATTTTTGTGAGAGGTGAGAGATGAGAGGTGTGGATCCTGTTACAGTCTTCTACATGTGGCTATCCAATTTTCTCAGCACCATTTATTGAATAAGGATTCTTTTTCCCAGTGTATGTTTTTGTCTGCTTTGTCAAAGATTAGATGGCTATATGAGGATGGTTTTATATCTGGGTTCTCAGGTCTATTCCATTGGTTTATGTCTCTGTTCTTGTGCCAGGACAATGCTGTTTTAGTTACTATAGCCTTGTACTACAGCTTGAGGTCTGGCAAATTGATGCCTCCCAATTCATTCTTTTTACTTAAGATTGCTTTGGCTATATGGGGTCTTCTCTGGTTCCATATGAAGCATAGAATTTGTTTTTCTACATCTGAGAAAAAATGATGTTGGTATTTTAATAGGGATAGCATTGAATCTATAGATCACTTTGGATAGTATAGACATTTTAACAATGTTGATTCTGCTGACCCATGAGCATGGTATGATTTTCCACCTGTTTACGTCCTCTGCTATTTCCTTCCTCAGTGTTTCATAGTTCTCCCTGTAGAGGTCTTTCACCTCCTTAGTTAAATATATTCGTAGGTATTTTATTTTCTTTGTTGCTATTGTGAAACATATTGCATCTCTGACTTGGTCCTCAGTTTGACTGTTGCTGGTGTATAGGAATGCTACTGATTTCTGGACATTGATTTTGTAACCTGAGACTTTGCTGAATTTATCAATTCCAGTAGTGTCATGGCAGAATCTTTGGGGTTTCCTAGATATAAGATTATATCATCAGCAAAGAGAAGTTTGACCTCTTCTGCCCCCATTTGGATGCCCTTGATTTCCTTTTCTTGTCTGATTGCTCTGGCTAGGATTTCCAGCACTACGTTGAATAGAAGTGGTGATAGAGGGCACCTTTGGCTGATTCCAGTTATAAGTGGGAATGCTTTCAATTTTTTTCCCATTAAGTATGATGTTAGCTGTGGTTTCATCATATATGGCTTCTATCATTTTTAGGTAAGTCCTGTCTATGCCTATTTCGTTAAGCATTCTTATCATAAAAGGGCGCTGAATTTTGTGGAATGCCTTTTTTGCATTTATGGAGAGGATCGTATGGTCTTTGCTTTTACTTCTACTTATGTGGTGAATTACATGTACAGAGTTGCATATGTAGAACCATCTTTCCATCTCTGGAATGAAGCCCACTTGGTCATGATAGATTATTTTTTTGATAAGCACCTGAATTCAGTTTGCTAGGATTTTGTTGAGAATTTTTGCATCTGTCTTCACAAGGGATATTGGTCTATAGTTTTCTTTGTTTGTCAAGTGTTTTCCTAGTTTTGGTATCAGGGTGATGTTAGCTTCATAAAATGTGTTGGGAAGGATTCCTTCCTTCTCAATGTTGTGGAATAATTTCTGCAGGATAGGCACCAGGTCTTCATTGTAGATCTGGTAAAATTTAGGTGTGATGACATCTGGTCCAGGTTTATCTTTTTAGGAAGGTTTTTTATTGCTCCTTATTGCAAGTACCAAAATTGTTTGGTCTGTTCAGGAATTCT
Source organism: Mirza zaza (assembly GCA_008750895.1). Classification (NCBI taxonomy): domain Eukaryota; kingdom Metazoa; phylum Chordata; class Mammalia; order Primates; family Cheirogaleidae; genus Mirza; species Mirza zaza. The sequence continues at coordinate 59,800 of VSMD01099752.1, read as the reverse complement.
ATTTCTTCCTGATTAAGTCTAGGGAGGCTGTGTGTTTCTAAGAATTTGTCCATTTCCACCACATTTCAAGTTTATGTTCATAGAGGTTTATCGAAAAGTCCCCAAACAGTAAATGTTGGTGTGGACTGGAAGAGGTAAGAACATTCATACACTGTTGGTGGGACTACAAACTAGTATAACCCCTGTGGAAAGTAATATGGAGACATTTAAGGCACTAAAAGTAGAACTACCATTTGATGCAGCAATCCCCTTACTGGGCTTCTACGCAAAGGAAAAAAAAGATATTCTATTAAAAAGACAACTGCACTCAAATGTTTATAGCAGCACAATTCACAGTTGCAAAGATGTGGAAATAACCCAAGTGCTGATCAATATATGAGTGGATGAATAAAATGTGGTATATGTATACCATGGAGTTCTACTCAGATCACAACAATGGTGACCTAGCACCTCTTGTATTATCCTGGGTAGAGCTGGAGCCCATTCTACTAAATGAAGTATCACAGGAATGGAAAAAAAAAGCACCACAGGTACTAACCATCAAATTGGTATGAACTGATCAACACTTAAGTGCACATATAGTAGTAACATTCATAGGGTGTCGGACAGGTGGGAGTGGGGATGAGGGGATGGGCATATTTACACCTAATGGATGTGGTGCTCACCATCTGGGGGATGGACACACTTGAAGCTCTGACTTGGGTGGGGCAAAGGCAATATATGTAACCTAAACATTAGTACCCCTGTAATATACTGAACTAAAAAAATTAAAAAAATAATTAACAAACTGAAAAACAAAAACAAACAAAAAAGCAGTCAATGTCTTATAGGCCTATGAGTAATTTTGGTTTTTTAGATCTATTTCATATATCTACTCTGTTCTATTAGTTATCAGAAATGCAGAGGTCAATTTATTTCTAGGTTCTTTTAGCCTATGGTACCATCAGTATTTCAGTTTATTGAGCAATTAATGTCCATTTTAAAAGCATTTTGAGCACCTATGGTATACCTAGTGCTATGATAGCCATTATATGTAATAGTGATTAAATGTATATGCTACTTGGGGATACCTGGGTTTTGATCCTACCTCTCACAAGTGAATGTGTGACCTACAATAAATTAATTGAACCCTTGATTTCCTTATCTATTACATGAGGATGATCATACTTTATAATTTTATGAGTGTCACATGACGTGAAATCTATGAAGTGCTTAGCATAAAATCTCAATAAAGGTTATATAAACTAAATGATAATAATTAATATTTACAATTTAAAGGAACTCTTTCCAGTCAGAGGCACCTGTTACTGTAAATGAAATATTAACACAGTTTCAGAATTAACAGTAAATAATTATTATTTTTCTTTTAATGTAAGAAACACTTAATGGATTTCTATTCCTATCTTAGGACCTCCAAACAAAGATAAATAATATAATTTACTGAGTACAGTCTGTGTTAGAATGCAGTTAATTCTTATTCTCGGTGGCTTTTGAAATATCTCTTTCACTTAGCTTTGGCAATCATATTAACCTAATAACTACATAGTTTTCTCACATAAAAGCAAAATCTAGTTTTAAAAGTGACATAAATTCCTTCAAATGTTACCTTGGCAACTGTGAAATAAAAGATGGGAACTCAATACTCTTGGTTTATTTACTAAACACTTGTTATTTTATTCAATCCATTCAACTAATGTTAATTCAGCACCTACCATGCAGCAGGCCCTATTACAGGTGACAAAGAACATGTAGGAGCTGGTGTGGTACTGTCACATAGGCCTTGATGTCCTTCTGTTAAACATAAATAATTTCACAGACTATTAACATCAAAGAAGTCCACTCTGTGGCCATGATGTATTAAGTCAATAGCAAAACCATTTTATAATTGTGTCTGAATATAAACAAAACACGAACATTGTCTGAGCCAGCGGTCCTCACTTTTTTGGCACCAGGCACCGGTTTCATAGAAGACAATTTTTCCACAGATGGCACGGGGGGATGGTTTTTGGATGATTCAAGTGCTTTACATTTATTACATTTGCCACCGTTCCCCAGCGCTAGCATCACCGTCTGAGCTGGACTGGGGTCATCAGGAATTAGATTCTCAGAAGGAGCCGCAACCTAGACCCCTGGCGTGCGCAGTTCACAGTAGGGTCCTCCTATAAGAATCTAAGGTCCCCGCTAATCTGACGGGAGGCGGAGCTCAGGTGGTGATGCGGGTGATGGGGAGCGGCTACAAACACAGATGAAGGTTCGCTCCCTCCCCTGCCCCTCAGCTCCTGCTGTGTGGCCCAGCTCCTAAGAGGCCACAGATCTAAGCCAAAACCATGACTAAACATCGCCCCTCTCCTGACTAACATAGGTCATTGCTGCTGCTTATTTCATAATCACAATTGAGCCTCTCTCTTTCTAAAAATGATTTATTAAGAGGCCCAATCATAGAATTATGCAAACTTCCTGACAGCATCCAATCCAGAGCAAAAGCTCACTTCCTAAACCCCTCCCCCAAATCACCTAACACAAGCCCAAGTCCTGCACGTCCTTTCTGACACATTCTTGGGAGGCAGCCCAGTTCCCCACAGAGCATGTTCTCCTTGGCTGCAGCTTGTTTGGCTGTGCTCCTGGCAGCCTTTGGCTAGAGGACATGCAGAAGGGGACCAGCACAATGAATGGAACAGAGTTGACTGGTTACCAAATCATCTGGTATTGGGATCAGTTGCATATATTAGAAAACCCAAAATAATAGTGGCTTTAGCAAGATAGAAGTCCTTCTCTCTGATGTAACAGCACTCCAAAGAAAGAAAGTGCAGAGTTGGTGTGGTTGCTCCCAATCAGACATTCACACTCTTCCTGTCTTTCTTTGTCACTGGCCCAGCACCAGCCTTCCAGATTGAGGGTTGGTCCCGGGTCTAGTATGATTCTTGGGGATGCAGCCTTGTATCCCCATTCCAGGCAGCTGGAAAGGAGTTAATGGGGAAGGGTGATAGGAGTGTGTCTCCACCTCTGTCCACTCCCTTCAAGGAGCCTTCCAGGAAATTCTACACATCACTCCTGCTTTCAGCTCACCAGACCTAACTAGCAGAATTTCGTTCTATAGCCACCATTAGCCTCAAAGAATCCTGGGGAATGTTCTATTTTAGCTGAGCACACTGCCAGTCTGAATGAAACCAGGGGTCAGTTACTAAGGAAAGAGATGAAAAAGGATAGTGACCTGAGTTTATGACATAATTATTGATATGGTCATTAGTATCTAAAAACTAGCTCTCCCTTTTACTTCAGCAATTGGGTTAATGGTGAAAAAGAAATGTCACTACCAAACAATGCATTTACAGCAGAAATGGCCTGATTCTGCAGGAAATGATGGCATGATGATATCACACAACAGGAAAATATTGCACAGCTAAAAAAGGTGAGGAAAGGATTCTTCTGTTTGGAGTTTAGATGTTTAACAAGGGACACTCTGGAAATGTCACGTCTGCAGTCAGCAATGCAAGCTATTTGAAACAGGACTGTAATATCAGAGCTCACCTGTTGCCTTCATCATTCTAAAAAAGTTTTGAATTCTTGCATGCTTATCTGTCACAGTAAGCAGAGATTCCCAACTTATGAAATCAGTTATAACAGTATTTACTTTTTTATCTCATATTACAAATATACATTAGAACATTTTTTGTCGGAATCCCTAGTAGTTCCCTAGCAGTTTCTTCACTGATTTCGGTATTAATGATAATAAAAATACTTAAGCTATTTTGAGTCATTATGAAAGGTCAAATACTGTTCCATGTGGTTTACAGGTAATATCGTATTTAAACCTCAGAAGAACTCTATGATTGCGCGACTGTTATTATCATCATTTCCTTTTTTAGAGACGAGAAAACTGGAGGCACAAAATATTTTCATAATTGGCTGGTTGGTTAGAGGAAGAACTGCACTGAATCCCAGTAGCCTCAAACTCAGATCCTATAGCCTTGAGCACCTCACTCTACTCTCTCACTATAGCACATAGCAAAGGATGGCACAGGGTCTTAGACTGTTCAAGTCTAAGAAAGTGTAGGGAAAAGCAAACTGCTCAAGAGATCATTTTCTTTCAAAACTGACAATGGAAAACTGATGTAATCAATTGTAGAAATCACAGCAAATCAGTTTACTTGGGCAATCATCTTCTTGTGTAGTTTGGGTTTTTAAACCTACAATGGAAGTAATACATGATCTTTGTGCCTATATTGGAACATACAGATAAGGAATTAATTCCTCAGCCAAAAGATTAGCATTTTTTATATCCTTCCAGAATTTCTCCATATGTATATATCTATAAATGTATATTTATACATATATATAAAGATCATCGTAAATACGTTAGTAAAAGAGGATTATACACGGGTTTAATTTTTTACATAAGAAGTGTCATAAACTTCTTTAATGTCAATAAATATACATCTATATAACTTTATTTCCTTGTTTTACTCTTGAAAATAATAGATTTTTTTAAAAATGTAGACTTGCTCTTAACCGTTCTTTTTTCTTTCCTGCTGTGTGTGCATTATCCCCAAAAATCTATGAATGCAGAAATAAAGACACATTTAATTTTTCCCAGGAAAATCCCATGGGAACTAATAATTTTATACAGATTGCAATATTGTTAATTGTGACTTGTAGTTTTGTGTGTTGACCCATAACAAATGATTGTGATATAATACATACTCAGACCCTAGCACTACCTTGAAAAATTCAGTAACAATTACATGAACAAACACATAATTATACTCTGGTTCTATAGCACACTTTTTAGCAGAGTGAAGTGAGATTGTTTTCACTATACATGAGAAGTATTACCAGGATTCGTATAGTAGGCATCAAAATGAGTAGTTAGTTAGGAGCATTTGCCCTTAACCACATATGTAGATGAAGTAACCATTGACTTATCAGGATAAAGAAGGGTTGTTGCTCCAAGTTCTTGAAATTATTCCTTCTTGTCTCAGCCTAGCATGCAGAATGCTGAATATAAAGAACTCCACATTTACATGGGGTTGGTTTCTACTCACACCCGAGTTCCGGAAGGCTGTGACACAGTAATGGGGCTGCATTGTGACGTGGCTGTGATGACATCCAGGCTACGCTGTGATGCCCAATAAATTGCCCCAAATGGTTCGTCTTAATAAGAAGTAGGAGCAAAGTTCATGGCTTTAAGATATTGAAGGGGATTACTTCACTGGCTCTGTGAGTAGCTCAATTTATAAGGGTCACTTAGTTCTCCAATATGATTGATATAGCGTACCTATCATAATGATTAATCAGGATAGTTAGTATTTATTGAGCACTCAGCATACACTAGGCACTGTGGCACTTGTCTATGTACCCTATCTCATTTGATCTGCTTAAGAGCAGGTAGGTATCTTTATTCTTATTTTCACACAAGAAATCTGAACCTTTCAAATATTAAGTAAGTTGGCATGTGGTGGAATCTGTACATGAAAACCCAAATTGGTTTGAATCTAAAACTCATCCTAAGCACTAAGCTATGCTGCCCCATGATCTAGATTATATGCCACATCGGTGTAAATTATCACCCTCTAAATTTCCAAATAGAAAAAGACTAAGCAATTCCCAATGTAAAGAGCCTACTTTCCCTTCAAAGAGAAAGTGAAACATTCCTGATGACAGATATGTAGAACTTGCACTCACTTATATGAGAAGAAATAACAAGAAAATGCTTGATCTAGCCACAATGCATACATCATATTTCAAAACATCATGCTGTATACCATAAATATATAACATTTGTACTTGTCAGTTAAAAAATTAAAATAAAATTATCAGAAAAGAACACAGGAAGAACAGGGCTTGAACAAAAAAGAAACCTATGAGAATAGAAGGGAGACCAACTGCCTGAGCGCCAAACAAAATCTCCACCAGAATCTTTTGAAATTTGTCAGCAAGTCTCTGAATCTTTCTGAATCACAATTGCCTCACCTGCCAAAAAAGATGGCAGCACAGTCCCCTATGTCCCCTTGGAATGGGCAGTGCCAACTTTCTAGCCCTATTTCCCACTCAGTCACACTTTGACATCAGGTCTTTTATCCATCTACATTTTCTCCAGGGAAGACCTCAAGAGGCCTGTCTGTCTTTCCACAGAGCTTTCCATTATACACGTCCAAAATTAAACTGCGCCTTTGTTTCCCATGGCACTCTGACCCCTTCTTGTTATCTAATCTATTACGAGGACTTATCTATGTATCCGGCCCACACCACTGAGCCCCTGGAAAACTGGGAGCTGGTCATTTTCTCTCCCTCTTTACTGCCCCCCATCCATAAAAAGAAAACAGGTGGCTTACACAAAATATACCCTCAAAAAATGTGGAATAGAGAGCATGATTCATGACTTTTTATTTCACCCTACTAAATGTATGATATTATTAATTCTTAGATTGCTCACTGTGATATACCATCAAAAAGTAACTAAGCTTTTACAAAAATTTCCCAGAATTAGGACAGTGCACTGTGACCCACATTCCTAAAAAGGCTGTTTTACTGGAACAATCGTGGAAGAGATACGTATCTCCGGGACAAGGAAATGCAACAATGCTGTTTTCTCTTCCTTAAGTCAAGAAAAGCTCAGGTCTGGTGTTGCCACTTCATCCAAGTCAGTCCAACTAAGCAGGTCCTTCCCTCTTCTTCATTTTATCTACTTGTCATGATTATGTCCCTATTGGGTTCCACATGAACCCTCAACGCTGATCCTTTTATCTTGTGGTTTGAGAGGCACAGGCTCTTGGAAACTCCATCCAAATGCCTGTATGCCACCAGAAGAGATTATTCCTTGAGGCTAAACATGGCTCTCCTCGGAAACCCTCTTTTTGAAAATCAGCTTACTCCTAAATTCCTTCCTCGGAGCAGAGAGAAGCGCATGTCAGCGTCAGATGAGTTGAGATTCAAATCCCCCTGGCTCCGGCCGTTATCAGCTGTGCAAATTCCTTCTCTTTGCTTTTTGAAGCTGCCTTTTATCCTGCCTGTAGAGTGGGGAAATGTTACCAGCTAGCAAGACTACTGAGTGAGACGGTGCAGGTGGAATTTTAGGTGCATAGTTTGACATAGAGTCTGATCATACATGAAACAGTTTATTTATTCATTCGTTTGTTTGTTTATTTATTTTTGTTAGGAGGCCCTCTCTCATCATTTAATGAACTTCACTGCTAAAGATACCAGGCTGCCATTGCTCGGTCCCTCTTGGTCTTAAAGCACTTTGACTTGTTAGTATGTCACTTTTCTATGTAGCCCGTCTGCTGCAGCGTTAAGATCCACCGAAGAAAGTGGCGGGATGCGTTCACACGGTTTGAAACGCTGGGATTCCGGCTGCCAGGTTCCAGGCGCGGCCCCAGCCCGGCTGCCCGGCGCGGCCGGCGCTTTTCTCCGTGCGCGCGGCGGGGACCGCGTCTGCGCTCGGCGGCGGGCGGGGGCGGCGGGCGGGCGGGCGGCGCGGTTCTCGGGCCGGGACTCCGGGCGGCCGCCGCCCCACCCACGCCGGCCTGACGTCGGGGGCGCGGCCCTGGCGCGGCCATAAAGCGGCAGGTGCGCGCCGCCCTCCCAGTGCGCGCTCACCTGGTGCCGCGCCGGTCGCCGCGCGCAGGTCGCAGGTCGCAGGTCGCAGGTCGCAGCCCTGCCCAGCCCGCCTCGGCACCCCCGGCGCCCGCCACCCCTCCCGGCCGCAGCTCCGCGCCGGGCGCCCCAGAGGCCCGCCGCCGCCGCCGAGGGACCAATGCCAGCCCCGCGGCTGCCGCCCGCGCCGGTGCTGCTGTCGCTCCTGATCCTCGGCTCAGGTGAGCGTCCGCCGCGGCAGGAGCCCAACATCGCCCTCGAGCCGGCGCCTCCCCAGGTCGCCCCTGCGAGGAAGAGGGAAGGGCAGGTGTCTCGTGTCTCGTGTCCCGGGCGCGCGAGGGTGCCACACGCAGGTCCCGGGGCTTTTGCTCTCGTCCAGCTGAAGGAGCCCCTAGAGACGATTCGACCCTCACCCTCGTTTTACAGATAAAGGGACTGAGTCCGGAGAGCTGCGGTGTGGCCGCGGATCTTAGCGTAGCTAAGTCCCGGACCCAGAAGTAGTTGCTGCCTCCTGCCTAAGCTTTCCATCTCCTCTGCCCAGTGATTTTATGCGTTTGCCTTCCTAGAGGGACTCACAGCGTCCCAGGGAGAGGTTTGTGCTCCAACCAAGTGCTGTCTTACCCAAACCTAAAAGATAAAGCAGTGGTTTGAGACTCTGGGCCCAAAACTTGCCTAGCATCAGTCTCTTCTCTATGTAATAATAATAATAATGAAAAATGACAGTATTAGTTATTACCAACTACTATTTATATTACTTTTTATAATTTTTATATATAATCTTTTAAAAATGTGAGCATGTGTAAAGAAAATCTGATATTTATGTCTAGAACCTATTACAAGGGGACAAGCTAGAGTCTTGCAAACACAAATGCATTTGGAATGTGATTAATGTAGATGAGATTAATTTGCCCATTTGACAGGGTTTTTTAAAATATGGAAATGAATGTAAACTCTGTGGAAAAGAAAACCTTGATGGAAGAATCTCTGTAATTGGAACAGCTGAGTTCGCTTGTTGGCAAGATGTGAAGTCTCTTTCACTAGCGACTCAGTTACAAACAACGGCACATGCGCGATAACTGCTCTGATATCAGGAGATAAACTTTCCCCCTCACACAGCTGGCTGGAGAGACGGGCACCTTGCCTCACCTTTTCTCTTCTTCTCTCCCCTCCAGGCCGTTATGCTTCTGGATTGGACCTCAATGACACCTCTTCTGGGAAAGGGGGGCCGTTTTCTGGGGACCATGGTGCTGCTGGATTTGAGGTTACCTCAAGGAATGAGCTGTCCTCAGAAAGTGAGATTTCCCCCGTGAGTGAAATGCCTTCTGGTGGTGAGCTGTCCTCAGGCACCGACTATGACGATTCAGAAGAGTATGACAACGAACCACAGATCCCTGGCTATATCGTAGATGATTCAGTCAGAGGTGAGCAGAGGATAAATGGGAAATGTAGCTTATGAGGTGCGAGTTTATGTGAGCAAAGCTGCTTCAGAAGAAATGACACCTCCCAGATTTTCTCTGGCTTCCTTATGTGTACATCTGTCGCATACCCCCTAGGTAAACTGAGGCAGAAAGAGCAATATGTGGGTCCATCCTACATGGCCAGACTGCTGACAACTGTTTCATGTCCCTTAAGTCCTCACAACTTTACCAAGTGGGAATTGTTATTCTCATCTTACAGATATGTGATAAGTGAAGCTCAAAAAGGTTAACAGTTTTGCCCAAGGTTACACAGGTCGTGAGCAGATGAGCTAGAGTTAGAACTCCAATCTGCTTGATTCTCTGCAGAAGAGATACCATGCTCATTCCCACTGGGCTGCAAGTCCCCCATTCTGAGAGACAGACTTAACATCAACCATTCCTATTGACTTGGTATTTTAGCTTCCGTATCCCCTTTCCTATACACCACCCTACCCCAAAACTGCATTTTGACACAAATAGTGGAACAGAAGGAAGTAATGGGGAATTGGACTTTAGTCTTTAAGTACTAGGAGTTGAGAAACGAAAGAAAATAATACTAATGATAACACCATATGGAAATATTAAAGAAGGACAAATGTGCATAGATTTTACATTGCTAAAGTCATGATTTAACCCCAAATCCCATTTGTCAGGTAAATAATAGTGACTCATTGATTTCCTTCACTTTTATCTCATGAAATCATATGTTATCTCATCTTTAAAATAGACCCTTTGCTTAAAATAAGGGTAGCAAAGTAAGAGCTAAATATCGTTTATTACCCTCATATTTGGAGTTTGAGGGAAGGTCTTATAAATCAGACCTAGATATCCTAGGAGCATGGACTTGGAGGCAGGGAAAGATGGTTTAAGAGCTCTTGAAGACCTCTTCTATCCTGACTTGAGTTTCCCAGACTCCTGCCCCTCTGTCTGGTCCCCAGAACTGGAGAAGGGACAGTAAGCAGTACCCCAGGGACAGGGACAGAGTAAGTGGCAGGTGGGGAAAGCTTTAGTGAACACTCCATTTCACCCCCTTGCTTGTGAACGTGTGCTTTTCTGAGGTGGGGAAGAGGTCTATCTACAATGCTTATTTTTGGAGGCATGAGATTAGACCATGAAGGTGTTGAGAAACTGTCCCCTTTCAAATGTTTCAAGTTGTTAACACTTCAGAAGGCCAAATAAATTATTAGTGGTGCAAATGGCTAGGCTAGTGTTCAAAATTGTGATGTATTGTGAAATAGAATGAAGATGTTGGTTGAGCTCCTTCGAATGGCTAAGTTAAATGTCCCTGGAGTTAATGTCCAATGCAACACTTTAGTGTAGTGACTATTAATTGTTTATCTCTGTCTATAATTAGTAATCTATCTGATAAATGCAGTACTGTTCATTAAAAATATTTCTCTTAGAGGACTTATTCTATCTCATGCTTTTTTATCATGAGAGGAAATTTCAATAGAAAAGTTGCATAACCAGCTATTAAACATTGTTCCTAATTTGACTTTTGTTAAAGCTGTTATAATAACCTGAAAAATATTCATAACATTTATTTGTCATTTCCTCAATCACAGGGATTCTATCTTTGATATCCTTGACCTTCACTATATTTCTAATGTTTTCTATTTAATGCATGCTGCATGACTGTTATGACTAATGATATTTCCTGTTTTTATTGGGGGTCTGTTTGCTAAATACTCAGATAAACCTTTTCAGAGATTAATATAACAAACTGCACAGTGCTAACATGGAAAGTGCGCTTCCTGTCTTTAGCATGTAGATAAACTACACCTTGCAGGACTATAAGACTGAACAAAAGTTTCTGTGGATCTCATAAGTTAAGATAAAACTCTGAAGCCTCAAGTACAGATATTTCTCACTCTGGTTTTCAAATAGATTGACCACAGAAATGAGCTCCCTGGAAGTTATCAATTAATTATAATCTGTTTTAATCTGGGAGTTGGAGAAAATTGAGTAACTCTAATTTATAATGCTCAGTTTTTTCTACCTGCAGATGGAATCCACTAATTCCCAACTATGATCATGAGCTTGATGAAGCCAGTAAATAAAATCAATAAATATACCCCAAGTCCCATTTTAAGCAATGGCATTGACCTTTTCCAAGAAACAACATAGTATAGTGGAAAACCAACAGGCGTTACATTCCAACACTGCCATGTTTCAGTTGCTCGTCCTAGGGAAAGGCAGTTTTCTTCACTGAACTTCACTTTCCTCATCTATATCATGTGGATAACACTACATACAACTGTGGTTTGATTTTAATTAATGATCATTACCAAGAACTTGGTATGTATTAGAAACTCAAGAAATGTTTAAAATATTTAATGGATTTTCTTAAACACAAAACTATTATCAGTAACAATAATGATGATGCCAATCGATTCAATGTATGTGTCAAAGCTAATAAAATAATGAAAGTGTTTAGATTTGTAAGTGCCACACAGCACAGCCACTCTCCTTGCCCATTTATTGTGTATGTGTTGTGCTAAGTATACAATGAAGAGCACATGGCTGTTATTCCTGTGAGCTTTCAATGCTATAACTTCTTTCTCTCCTGTCTCCAAAGTGATAGTCAAGATTAAGAGAGAATTTTGTCAATAAATATTATTTTGTTTTATTTTATTTTTAGTTGAACAGGTAGTTAAACCCAAGAAAAACAAGACAGAAAGTGAAAAAACGTCAGATAAACCCAAAAGAAAGAAAAAGGGAGGAAAAAATGGAAAAACCAGAAGAAACAGAAAAAAGAAAAATCCATGTGATGCAGAATTCCAAAATTTCTGCATTCATGGAGAATGCAAATATATAGAGCACCTGAAAGCAGTAACATGCAGGTAAGTTTTCCTAAATTATATAGAATTCTGTATTTCCAGCACCACCTCTACAACCCCTAACTGCAGAAAACCATTAATTTTTCCAATGTTAACCCAAGGGTCAGTAAAAACTTTATTAAAGGACTAGATAGTAAATATTGTGGGCATTGTGGGCAAAGATTATGTATGTACTTATATAACCAATTAAAATGTAATCATGTAAAAATGTAAAAACCATTCTTAGCTTGCAGGCTGTAAAAAACTGGCCAATAGCCAGATTTTACTCACAGGCTTGTAATGTGCTGATCCCTGGTAAAAACCATCATTTTATTATATATATATATATATATAAAGAACTCTTTTTCAAAAACAGGACCAAAAGGCAATTTTCACATAATCTTTTTTGTTGTTCTAATTTCCTTCCCCCCATAAGCTGCAAGCACGTTAAATGATAGTAGAATGTATTTGCTGCATAACAAGTCATTGAACTCATCAGTCGGTCATAAAAGGAGAACAAAGAATGACGAGGTGTGTCTTCTTGGAATATCACACCCAGACTAATCTCAACTTGTCTTTATACTAATAGATCCTTAGTTAGAATGCACTTTATGTCTCATGATTTTGAAATACAAGTATATGTCATAACCTTTTTTTTAATGTTGAAATTCAATGACTGTTTATGACGTGGAAAGTAAGCTTAAAACACACAGAATGCTAGTAGTGATTATAACTTAAATGTGGCTTGTTTGCAGATGTCATCACGATTACTTTGGTGAACGGTGTGGGGAAAAGTCCATGAAAACTCACAGCATGATTGACAGTGACTTATCAAAAATTGCCTTAGCAACTCTAGCCGCCTTCCTCTCTGCCGTGAGCCTCACAGCTATTGCTGTGGTTATTACCATCCAGTAAGTATTGCACAGCTAAAACATCCTTAGTAAAATAATGGCAGGTTAGATTTTTCAGTATTTCTATGACACTCTACTGTCATATTTTAGATGAATTATTCTATTGGTGGCATGTGATCTTTGGTTTGTATTTTTATACTCCACTGACAAAGATCACAGAAAATAGTCAACATTTATATAACTGTGGTCACTATTGCAACTTAAAATGTAAAGCCCTTTTTCAGAAGATCTAGAAGTTTTTGAACTTAAAAATGGATGAGGTTTTTTTTCATGTCATATTTGTACTTGTGGTTACTCCCAAATCTCAGGAAGTATTGCACTGTCTGTGAAATTTTGAGAGGAAGCAAGCCTCCCAGCAGCCAAGTAAGGCCTGGAGCAGAGTAGAGCCACAGCACCAGACATACTGCTTCGGTGCTAGAATCATAAACAACTTCAAGCTGCTAGTAGCTAAGAAAAAAAATGTGCCTTCTGATCATATTAGAATGCAAAATTATGACTTAGGAATATTATCACATGGCACTCATTTACTTAGAGCTTACGCTTATTTTGTTACTGTCAAATGCAAGTTCTCAGTATGGGAACTCAATTATTTTTAAAAAAACTTTCCACCATATGACATGGCGTAGGAAGCTAGGACAATTCTATTACTGTTCCACTCCAGCAACATCTTCCCTGTGCTCATAATAACAGATCACGTACTTCACTTCATGACCAATGAATGTTAGAATTAGACTGTCCCAGGTAGTAGGCATTGATGGGTAACATCAGAATGGCATTGTCTGTCAAACAGAAGTCACTGAATGAGGGAAGTTGGAGGAGGGCATGAATAGCTCTGTGATGACTCGTGCTACTAGAGCTTGGGAAAAGCAAGGGACTCGTCCTTCTAATTTTAGGTCTTAGTAAATGACTTTAACAACTAGATTGTGTACACGATCTACCACTACAGCCATTCAGGAAATAAGGGATTATCGCCTGCCATTGTTTGATATTATTTTAAATTTAGATCAGATCATGATAAAAAGACTCTTTATCATGCACATAAAGTGTGATGGGCACTTTAAATTTGTTTTGCACACCCTAGAATTTATCCTGGTCCTCTAGTACCTCAAGCTAGATATGCAAATATGTTTAGGAAAGATATCAGACAAACCATTATTATTTCACATACAAGGATAGAATAAAAAAAGTTGTTAGTTAAGGAAGATGTTTTATGACAATTAAACTTGTAATTATTCAGCTTGATATATTTAATAAGTTTTTAGAAAAGAATGGAAAGACTTTGGCCATATTAGCATTCTTAAAATTTAGCAATGATATTTCTCCTTTCGTCTATATTTTCCTTGTATTTGAAACATGTAACAAACACTAAGCCTATGTCACAGTTGCTGGGTTTTTTTTTCCATAATTGAGGTAGGGTTTTTCCCCAAACATTACAATAACAAAAAAGTCCTTATGATTTTAATGTTAATGTTTAATAGATGGATTAAAAATCTACTAAAAAAAGAATTGCCTGTAAAACACTAAGAAGTTTCTAAACCACTGAATTTTTAAAGTAGAAAGTAGCAATAAATAAAATGAGAACGAAATATTTGTGCTGAGAAATAAAGCCCAATTTGTTTCATCTGTTTTAAAACATTTTAATCATTTAAATTAATTTGTACAAGCATAAAGTCCTTCTACGGTAAAAACTGTATCATAATTTTCTTTTCCAGTTCTGCATGGCAGCTTCACTAAGTTCTATAGAACAAAGACATATGCATATGTTCCGTACCTTCTGAAAGTGTGCATATTATGACATTTATTTAATTCTTGGCCCTCTGGAAATGTGTTTTTTATAAAGTCAACACAAGCACCTCCCTGAAAAATAGACAACATTTTACAGCTGGGTTTAGGTTTTGCTTTTGGGTGAAGTACAGCACTTAATGGTCTATAAGGACTCATGAAAAGGAATTCTTTATAGATGAATAGAACTTTGGTTAACAGTAGAATATCTTGTTCTCTGAAGGCTTCGAAAACGATACTTCAGGGAATATGAAGGAGAAGCTGAAGAACGAAAGAAACTTCGACAAGAAAATGGAAATGCACATGTCATGGCATAATGGAGGACAATATCACAGGTTTGAGTTTTATAAGATATCTTTAGATCATATGCTCTAATTTTCAAAAATATTACACTGTATCATCTCAAGAAAAATAAGGAATGTCTTCTTCATTATGGATACATTATGAACAAAGGCTACAGTAAAGTGTCATCATATTATTCTTTGAGTGTGAAATGAGCTTAGTATTGAGTTCCATATTGAAAATGGACTATGTGCTTCATTAGTATTTTAAGGGATATAAATATGAAAGACACCCATCCTTTTCTCAAGGAGCTTAATATTTAGTAGATAGAAAAAAATGTAAGAAACCAGAATACCAGGGGACATAAAGTGTCATCAGAAAGGAACCAATGGAGTATGAGGAATTTCCAATGAAAGACAAAGAGCCCAGTGGGGTGCATGTAGGGACCAGGAAATGATGTGTTTTCAGGGTGGCACCGCAGGTGAGCCCCGAAGGACTGATGAGATTGGGACAAGCAATTTTGAAGGAAAAGGAAGGGTAATACTGAAGAGATGAAATAGATCATTTTGGAAACATCTGAAAAATGGCGTCATTGTGATGAATTTTAGGGGAGATGAGGTTGTGATGATACGCTGAGCTCCCATGCGGAGAGCCCAGTTGGGGTGCTCCCATGAGAAAAAACTGAGGATGAGGAGGCACTGGGTCGAATACTCTTTTACAGAAAGGAAGTAGAAAGGGAAGGGGGATGCATATTTGAGAGATAGGTTGGTGATAATACATAATTTTATTTTTTGTGAAGAGGGAAAGCTGAGCATGTTGTAGGTAGAAGGTGAGAAGATATCAAGGGCTTTTCACTGGTAACGAAAGTGGGCAGCGGGTGAAGAACGTGCCCAGAGGAAGAGGGGTGGGAGATCAACCACACACTTAAAGTTGGTCAGAAGAGGGAACTCTTTCCTCAGACATTCAGAAAAGTCAATATCACATCCTTAGGTTACTGATTTTCTAACTTCTGTGAGTTTAAGAGTTATTTGAGGTGCTTGTTCAATATTCATATTCCTAAGCCTCACCCCTAAATCTACTGAATCAGACCTTCTATTTAAAATGAACACTCCAGGTGGTTCTCATCCTTGAAGAACCACTACATTCAGCATTGATTAAGGGTAGATATTAAGTGTTTAGCTCAATAATTCCTGAAATGGATAATTATCCATACCAATGCTATATTATTTATTGCATCAAAATTTATTGTGTTGGCTTAATGTGCTGAAGCTAAGATCACCAACATGAATAAGGATGGATTTTTGGCTATTTAGTGCCATTGAGATTTCTCATTGTAGGTTCCAGAGTGATTTTAGGACAAGAAATATGCTGTGCTAGCACCCAGTAGCTGCCTATTAACTGGTAGTTACTATTATTATGCCCTCGGTACTAATTATCCTAAGTTATGTGTCTATCATAACTATACTGAGCCACCTAATCTTTGTTTTTAATTATGTCCACTGCATAGATTTGGTCAGGAAAACTATTTTTCATGATTGGTGTTGCTTTTTTATAGACCAGAATTGGAAGCGACAGCTTTGAGCATATGCAGTCTTCTACCCAAGTAGGCATGTAACCAAACCAGGTGTGAAAGAGGGAAGGAAGCCAAAGTGATAGATGGTTTCTGAAAAGCTCTTAGCATTTCTCATAAGACACACTAGAAAAAAAAATTGACAGAAATTCTCACGCCTGATTATCCTTTGAAATTTTCTTAGAGCTATGTTGGAATTTCTCTAACACTCTATTTTATTTTCTAACAGGACATCACATTGGGGTCATGGCCAAGTCCCAACCATAATGATGAGCTGGTCCTCCTGCAGTGGATCATAAGAGAATGGAACCTTTTCGTTCTGATGGTTTTAAAGCTTCAATTGTCACTTTTTATGCTGAGTCTTATTTCTGTATATAAAGATGCATGAAGATAAAAGTATTTTTTCAAGTTGTAAATAATTTATTTAATATTTAATGGAAGTGTATTTATTTTACAGCTCATTAAACTTTTTTAATCAAACAGATTGAGAGTTTGAATATTAGTTCTGAGATTGAAAGACTCCAGGGTATTTTTCTTCTACCACTTGGTTGCTCACATAAAAAGGATTTCTTCTCCCTTTTACTGTTTGTGCTGATTTTTAAAACTTATCCCTTTTCTTAGAAAATTATAAACTAGAGTCACTTAGTCCTCCCACAAATACTAGTCATGTTTATAATAATAATTCCAAACTGGCCTTACTTATTCCATACCAAGTCCTGTAGAAGCATCTAGAATCAAGACGTGGCACTGACTCTCTGTTGCAACCGACTCCGATATTATAAAAGACAGAAAATCCACTGCCCATCACTGTGACTCCCATAGACAAAGAGATAAGAATAGGTTTGAATATTATAAAAGTGGTATTTACATTTGAGATTTATTTCCCTACCATTGTGACATGAATGTATGAGGCATATAAAACCAACTCCTCCTTTTCTTCCCCTTGCTACTATTTTCTTACAGCACTGCACTTGAAACAAGTATGTGTATGTTTGTGGTGGATACACTTTTAAGAACATTAACATTATGGGGTGACTCACAGTTTGGTGCTTGACTGATCATTTGAGTTACCTGAGTGCAAAACAAAACAATCTTTATAAAATGTGGGAATATTTTGAGAAAATTAACCAATAATAAACATAATGCCAGTAAGCATCTCATAAAATTCATGCATGATGTTCAAGGTGCCTTAATTATCCACACTTCCATCTGTCTCTGGCATACCACTCACCAAATCATCTGCTAAATAATTAGTAAATCATAATTCATTTTGTTAGATGGATCTGACCTCTATGAGGTATGAGTTAAATGATGATACTGGTTCACATCTCCGTCTTGGACAGTAATGCAATTACCTAGTAACACCTCATGAAAATATTCACATTAACCGCCAATCTTTCAAATTACATATATATGTTATTTCATTTAATCATTAACAGATATTTATTGAGCACCTACCGTAAACATAGTAATGCTTTGAGCAGTGCAATGAGATAAAGTGTGTCATAAGCTGCTCTGGCTGTATACATGTGTGCTGATGGTGACATGGTTAGCAGTGTGGACGATTGAGCCATAATACAATACAATTAGAAAATAAATTTTAAAAAGGATATCAAAATGTCTCATATGTCTGAACACTAACATAATATAAAATCCTTTGAGTTAAAAATCTTGAGAAAAATTACACAATACTTAGGACTGATCAAAATTTTTTATTTATTATAATATACCTCCATGACCCTTATCTATACACGAAGAAGAGACACCAGCATGGGCCTTATTCCAGGGCATTGGCTCCTAATGACTCCACCAGGCCATCTACGTCAACATAGGGCCCTTGGTACCCTCAGTGCTTGGTCATTAAATATTTAATTAATTAGTTAATTAATTAAAAGCATTCTGGGATTCCAAACGTGGCTTGGAATCAGTGACCCGCCAATTTTCAGGTGCTTTTCCTCAGCAAAGGTCGCCTGTTACCGAGGTGACTTGGCAGCGAGCCTGTTGGGCTTCCCCCTAGGATCATTTTGAGTGCATGACTCATCCCATGAAGGCTTTTAGAGCCAACAATTCCTCAGTGCTAGTGATAAAGGCTAGAGATGTGGCTCATTAAGTAGCCTTCAATTAAAAGTGAGCAGGAAGTATCCTCATTGGCGAGGATTCGATTGGAGATAATCATGGACAGGGAAAGCTGCGTACCTAATTCATTCTCAGTTACCTAATTCCTAATTCTGCCACTCGAGTCCCCGGAGGCTTTGGCTGAGACATGAGCCACCACAGGTATAGTGCTAAGGTGCCCCGTGGGCTCTCAGTTCACGCCTGTCACCTACGCTCTCTGGAAGGCTCGGTGTCTCTAGAAGGGGCTTTAAGGAGCTTGTGTCCTTTCCTGGTCAGGTCTAGACTTGCTCTGTGACTTTGTATCCTCCCTTCTGCATGCCGTTTTTCCTCATTTATCAAGGATTAGGCCCCTCTAGCGAGAGAAAATAATGCTGCCTTTACCGTACTATGAACTCTGCAGACAGGAATGCTGGAAAGAACACAGAACCCCAAGTCTGGGGACTGGGGCCTTGTGACAGTCCCTGTCTCTCCTGAGCTCCTTTGTCTCCTACCCTCAGCCTCATCTGAAGATGAGGGGCTTAGAAGAGATGACCGTAAACTCCCTGTGAAGACTGAAATGGCTACTTGGGCACCAAGTGGAAACAGGTATAATCCTGGCGGTATCCTCCAATATCACTCTGGGGCTCTTTTCTTTTCCTATAGATGAGCTCCTCCATCCACACCCCTTACGCTCCCTGCGCAGCAACTTACTTCCACACAGCAGGGAGAATATTAAGTGTTTAAGTCAAGGCCAAGTTTCCCATCCTCGGATACTTCTGTGTGGTTGAGAGAATGCTCCTCCCGGAACCCAAACACTGCCCCGTACTCAGGACTCAAGCATGCCTGGAAGTTCCTCTTTTAAGCTGAGGGTTTTCTAGGACAAGCCTGGGCTGGAACAGAGACGCTGGATCAGTGCGAGAGATTAGCCTGAGCCCATCTCCGCAGCAGCCGTCCGAGGCGTCTGAGCAGGATTGTTATTTGAATACGAGATCCAGAACTATTCTGAGCACCTCTGTCCCTTCCCACCCCCTCCCGGAAATGCTGGCATTGTGGCACTCAGCAGTGCTGACGGGCTGTTCCCACTGTCAGGCAATGGATCATGAAAGGAGCCAAAACGGTTTTTTCTGCAGCAGCACTCCCGTTGGGCCTTGTGCCTACACCCAAACCTCTGCTATCGTATTTAACCATTCACTATGGCAGTGAAATGAAACTGATGAGCTACTGCAGGAGGAAATGCATTTCTAAAGCTGGCGCAGAGGGTGCGGGTGGGGAGACAGAGAGAAAAGATGCTGTGATCTTTACGGTTTTATGTATATAATTAAGACTCCCTTAAATCTGGGCAACTTGACAGCTTACGCTGATTTCTTTACCTTGCCAACTAAAATGTTCTGCAATTCCCCTTGGGTTGTTGACAGGTTGTTAAAACACAGCAACATGGCCTCATCTGACCTGCCCCGGCTCCAGTCTTTACTCACGGCTCTGGGTCTTTGGCTCTGCCAGGGGGAGGCGTGGCTTTAGCAGAGTGCACCAAGTTCACAGCCTTGAAGTGGCAGAATACAGGGCATCAAAGGGGCTGAGCTGCTGTGCACGGGCACAGTAAGCAGGGCCTGGCATAGGTAAGAAGGAGGCGAGCACCTGCAAGTGTGACGAAGTTCCTAGGCTGAAAAAAGAGGATGTTAGAGGAGAAAACAGAAAAGCAGGTCAGAGTCTCTAAGAGATGTGATTTCCACATTTGGGCACATTTGTGTATGTTTGTACAGTAAAGGTCACTCTCAGCCCAGGGACATTGGCCTCCAGCAGGCCTTGCTATGGTGCAGGTATCGTTAATTTGAGGAGAGCAGTATAGTCCTGGCTTGATGAGCTCTGTTGCTGAAATGGCAAGGGGTTTGCTGCAATAAGGTTGGGGTCAATGGGATAACCTTTCGAAATAAACATGGCAGCAAGGGAGAGGAAAAGGAACACGTAAAATAGTTTTCTTTTTTTTTTCCAAAACAAAACAAAACTAAATCATATTTCAAATCCTTTTTCCTGCTGGAATCAAGAACATGTAGACGAAGCCTGCTCTTAAGAGTTTACTGTAAACCTGTGTACAGTCATATATGTTAATTTTATAAGGATAAGAGTACAATCTGCACATATGACCCAAATATTATCAAGTCCCAGATGAAGTTACATTAACATTAGCATGTATCAGGGGCAGCTACATAACTGTGGAGCCCAGTGCAAAGTGAAAATGAGGGGCTGTTCATTTAAAAATCAGGAAAAAGTTTCCATCAAAAAGAATAAAATATGAAACCCTTCATTTTTTTCTGCAATCTTTCTTTTGACCTTTCATGGTATTTTTAAATGTTTTTCTAAGTAAAAAAAGATTAAGAAATTTATATTTACATTACCATTCACTTTTATATCGTGCAATGCCTGTTTTAAATGCAAATATAATAGCACTTAGCTAGTATACAGAATCAATGAAATTACATAATTTAGTTTATATATGCATATGAATTTCTTTCTTCTAAAATAGCGGAAACACCGGGCAAAACTAACTCAACTGTTTTTATTTTATGTCTTGATATGCACACACTCTCTGCCATCTGCTTACTGATGACTAAGGAGATATCGAAAGGTAAAGAACTACGGTTTTCCTACCTGTCTCTGTCCTTCTGTGCCATCACGTTCAGTGTGAGTGGTTGGCTAATATAGGGAATAAACTCAAGAAAGAAAAGATGGGTGCTGTATATTGTGCTAGGACTCAAAGGACTGCCACATCTCAGCAGTCAAAGTACAAGTAAAAAACAAACAAATTA
Source organism: Mirza zaza (assembly GCA_008750895.1). Classification (NCBI taxonomy): domain Eukaryota; kingdom Metazoa; phylum Chordata; class Mammalia; order Primates; family Cheirogaleidae; genus Mirza; species Mirza zaza. Next base: position 38,488 of record VSMD01099752.1, on the reverse strand, counting down.
AAAACAAGAGTTATATTTAAAGAACTACTATGATGGGACAGATATCACAGCCCGTGTGTTGTATTAAGAAAATAATATAGCCGGGTGCAGTGGCTCACGCCTGTAATCCTAGTACTCTGGGAGGCTGAGGCGGGCAGATTGCTCGAGGTTAGGAGTTCAAAACCAGCCTGAGCAAAAGCGAGACCCCGTCTCTACTGTAAATAGAAAGAAATTAATTGGTCAACTAATATACATAGAAAAAATCAGCCGGGCATGGTGGTGCATGCCTGTAGTCCCAGCTACTCGGGAGGCTGAGCCAGGAGGATTGCTCAAGCCCAGGAGTTTGAGGTTGCTGTGAGCTAGGCTGACGCCATGGCACTCACTCTAGCCTGGGCAACAAAGTGAAACTCTGTCTAAGAAAAGAAAAGAAACAAAAAGAAAAAAGAAAAGAAATGAAACGAAACTAAAAGAAAAGAAAAGAATATAGAGAACTGAAAAATTCTGGAGTAGAGAGAGAGAGAGAAAGTGGATAGTGGGAAAGGTCAACACCATCAGTATCATCATCCTCATCAAATTTTCAACTAGAAGAAATAAGAGTCTCTTAGATGAGAACATTTAACTCTTGGTTGGGTTTGGAAAAGTAAAGATGGAAAGTAATGCCAAAAGTAGGGTCAAGGTGATGAAAAATTAGGATATAAAGTTAGTCCTGGATCAGAATTCAAGGTTCTAACTAAGGCATTTTGGCTTGATATTATGACCATTGTCATTATTGGTAAGAAAATAGTAAGAGTTACCATTTGGTGATTCCCTACTCCATGCTAGGAGCTGTGACCATCTGTTTATATGCATTAATTAACTTCTTTAATCTTCATGAAAAGGCATGAGTTAGGTACTGTTAATTGGACTCTTTTTTTACAGAAGTAATTTCATTAGATAACTTGCCCATGCTTTACATATGGTAACAGAGGGGCTAGAAAATTTAGGGAAAAATAACTGGAGCATTCAGAGCAGAATGACAGGATGGAGGCTGGAAGCGGCTAAAGCCACTAATACTCTGTAGGACCTATTGGGGTAGAGCTTTCTGGAAGCAAAAGTTCAATCTGCACAATCTCAAAATCACATAGAGGTGAAAATTTAAAAGCATGGACCAGGGAGAAGCAATAGAAATGTCAAAGGAAGAGAAAAATGGAAGAAAAAATGCAAAAGAAGCATCAGAGATTTGAAGGCTGTCTTGTGGGCTAAGAGGTAGCAAAGAATCAAAGACTTATCTTACAGCAAAGGTTACAGAGTCATGGTCCAGTGGCTGAATTTGGTCAACAGGCTGTTTTGTTTGGGGGGCTAGTAATGGAGTTACTAGCCAACATTTTAAAATTAGAAAGTATATAAGAATAGGAAATTTTGGTTAATTATTTGTTTTAGATAGAAAAATTTGGCAACATGGATCCTCATTTACTTATGGTAGTTGTAATCTGAGTCTCCTTCACCTAGTTCTTGTTTTCTCCACTTCACGGAGTCCTACTGAGTATATGTCATTTCTTTTCATTATCTATCTGGCATCCATTAGGAGCATTTGAGTGGTTAATACCTGTTTATGCATATAAATATCTTGTTGAAAAGATTTCTTTAGATAATGTATGTGAAAGTGCTTTGTAAATTATCAAGTAGTATATAACTATAGATGTGATATTATTAAACTATCTTAATCTGGCGCCATCACACTTTGTGAGCAAAGGGACCAACCAACAATTCAGTGGAGTAAGGAATTTATCCTGAAGCATCAACTCATCCTGTAGGTCTTACCTTTGTTTATGCATTTATTCACTTAGTAAGTATTCACTCAGCATTGTACAAGACACTACAACAACCAACACTTAAATCAACAATTGTTTGGTGCCCGCTTAAAATTTTCTAGGTATAGAGTTACAATGTGAACAAGGTAGAGAAAGCTTGCACTCTCAAGAAGCTCATAGACTATTGTAGAAGGAATAAGATAGAAATAAACACGAAAGAAAAAAATGAAAACAGTCTCCTCTCTCATCAAAATGGTAAGACAATGTCAGAATGTCAAAAATAAATGAGTAATATGAAATTAAATACTAAGATGATGTCAGGAAAATGCTGTGAAGAAAATAAAACAGTTATAAAGCAGAGCGACGTGACTGAGAGTGGCTGTGGAGAGACACATTTAGGTAAGGGTGGTCAGGGTCCATCCGAGGTGGTAGCAGCTGAGCTGAAACTTGATTGGTGACAAGAAGGCTGTCACAGTGGTGGGCACCTTCATGCCAAAGTCCCCAAGGTTAGATCAAGCTCGGTACGTGTGAGAAACAGCAAGATCAGTTTGTGGGGAGGTTGGTGAGGGAGAGAGAAGCTGTATGAGCCAAGGTGGGGCAGCTGGGCCAGGGCCAGGTCGTGCAAAGCTGAAAGGCCCGGTTTCTCTGCCTGAGTGACTCGCGTCTAGTGCAGGAGGCAGACACGTAAACAAATTTTGACATTCTACTGCGGCATGATAAATGCTACGATAGCGTCCTACACGGCTGATAAGAGCACAGGGATCTGCCATTCCTCCTGGAACTTGGCAAGTGATTGGTCTGTGATCGTCCCCCACCCCGACCACCACAATACCACCCTGTTCCCTCCTTCAGTGTGGTTCCAAGGCAACCACCGCCCCCGTTCATCCGAGTGGCTTCTGCACTGGGAAGCACAGAATGGGCTCCTTGCCGGTAAGTCATTGGAGCCCTTGGGAAGAAAGGCATTCAGTAAACAAGGCTTGGGATTATCTCAGTGCTTTACGAGATCAAAGTGCTTTCCAAACATTCACTAATTGAGCATATCATGCTGTAGACTGTCAGTGCGGTAATGAGTCTCAGTTTAAGCTCTTTATTTCTTTCTCAAATGCCTGTCTACATTTTGAAGGTGTGACTTCTGCATTCACTGCAGTTGACAGAAAGCCTTTAATTGTCCTCCTTTCTCCAATCCTAGAGAACTTCATCTCAGTTTGTGGGGTGGGAGAGTTTGGTGAGCATTAGGCTCCTTCCCCCATAGGCATTTTTTAATTTTTGTTTTTTGAGACAGAGTCTCACTCTGTTGCCTGAGCTAGAGTGCTTTGGTGTCAGCCTAGCTCACAGCAACCTCCAACTCCTGGGTTCAAGCGATCCTCCTGCCTCAGCCTCCCAAGTAGCTGGGACTACAGGCATGCGCCACCATGCCCTGCTAATTTTTTCTATATATTTTTAGTTGTCCAGCTAATTTTTTCTATTTTTGGTAGAGACAGGGTCTTACTCTTGCTCAGGCTGGTCTCGAACTCCTGACCTTGAGTGATCCACCAGCCTCAGCCTCCCAGAGTGCTAGGATTACAGGCGTGAGCCACCATGCCCGGCCCCCTATAGTCATTTTGAGAACTTTTTTATTAGAGATTTCTGTTGATGAAACTGAGACTACAGGATCTATTCCTGTGTGGACCAGTCTCTGAACCCAGAGACACCCCTAATCTTGGCTAACATTCTCGCAACTACATTTTGTCACAAGGAAGACTGGGAAGAGCCTAAATAGATCCATTCTTCAGAATCACTTGCTGACTAGTTGAAAATACAGGTTCCTGACACCCTCTGCAGAATTATTGAACTATTACAGAAATCTACATTTTTATAAGCTTTCTAGCTGCTTCTTATGCACATGCGATTGAAAAACCACTGCAGCAAAAATCTACTCAATCCTCAGGTAAATTCAGTCCTATTCAGTAAATATTAAGCACCAACCAAATACAAGGCACTGAGCCAGTGGCTGCTGAGGAAAGAGAAAGAAGGAAGTCTCGGTTCCAGCTCATGAAATACGTGTTACAGTGAGCAGGAGAGAAGAGTAAGAAGACAGGTGATTTTAATACAAGACAGGGCATGCAGAGTAGAGTGACGGTTCCGGTAGGCAGGGATGAGCCCAGTTGTGGGTCAAGAAATGAAGCGTGCCGCCTTTCCAGTGGGTCTGTGGGGGCTGATGAAGACTTCAACTCTCACAGGTTTGCAGTGAGAGAGTCCTGGGTCCTGGCCGTGGCTCTGCTACAGCACCGTGTAATCTTGGACGAGTCACCTAACTTCTCCATGGCAGTTCACTCATCTGTAAAAGGAGATGGCTGGCAAGATGACTAGAGACACTTCCTACCCAGTCACTTTACTGCTCTGGGTTTCTCTGCCTCGGTGATTGAGGGGCAGAAATTTGGGGTTCTCAGAGTGGCCGGATAAAGACTGGGAGGCGGGCAGAGCTCTGTGCCAGGCGGGGAGGTGTGTTGAGGCTGGAACCCCTGCGGCTGCGTTCCCAGACAGGTTTGGCCAGAAGAAGAAGTGCAGCTTGTGTAGTGGCTGTCACTGCTGGTTTCAAAGTTGTTTACTTCTTGCTAAATGCTCACAGTAGGGAAAAAAAATGCAGTTTGTTGCTGCTGCCACCATATGATTTGTTATAGTGATAAACAGAAGATTTTCTCACAAGAGAGGTCAGTTATAGCTCTGTAACTAACATTGAATGCAGAGGAATAAAAGGCTGAGGAGGAAATACTGTGAGTGGGACTTCTGTCCTGTCCTGGGTATAAGTGGACCTCAAGGGGACAGGGCTCAGGTGTGCAGAGAGCTCAGTAAACGTAGCTACTATTCTATGTCTCTTTACACACTGCTCAAGGCTTACCTGCTTGCCGGGCATGGAGAAATGGGTCAAAATGCGCGCAGGTGGCTCTGGCCAGCTCGAAGCTGCCTCCTGCTCCCTACTGCTCGTGAACATTCAGAGGGCTGTATCTACAGGTATGCATGTTTTACATTTTATACATAATCCCAAATTGCTCCCAACTCTCAAGGCTGTATGATCTGGAATTCTCACAACAATGTAAATTGTGCCCCTTGCCAACGCTAAGGATCATCAGACTTTTAACATGTTACCAGTTGGTCACAATACATGTTTCGAGGTTTGACTCATCCAAAGAACAAACATCCAGGAACTCTAGGTACTGAGAAGAATCAGGAAGGGTAAGGGGGAAGTGGAGACGAGAATCTCTCGTGTTCTTTTTGTTGAGGACAGAGATCTTCCTCCACGAAAGAGATCACATTGTTGCTACTGCACACTTTACTTTTCTCCGGGTGATGTTTTCTGGTGCGACTCCTTATTTCCCCCATTCTTGTCCAGGGCGAATGTGCCTCATCTGCAGGTGCAGAGAAGTAGCAAGTGGTTTGGGATTATTTCACTGCCACGTCTGTATCACATACACACAGGAAGATTCCAGAGCACTAAGAGATTCCAGAGCCTCAGACAGGAGCAAGGAGGACTCCCTCCCTCTCCAAAGAGCAGATCATGCTTTCCCGGCACTCTTTGCCGAGGCAGGTTGGCCAGGTCATAATTGGCACTCATCACTCCTACCACAGGCGTAAATTTTCACTTCCATTTTGTGAAGTGGTGGTGGAAGCATGGAGAGAGAGAGAAAGAACTGTATTATTCCCCAGCATCCTGCTCAGAAAAGATAAACTATGTTCGCAAACCTTATCCCATGGGGCATTGGTACACTCAGATGGTTTTTGGAAGTCCCGTATCACCTGAGAAAGGAGAACCCACTCTGCTGAGATCGAGGTATTGTTTTCCAAGTAGACGTGATCCTTTGTCAAACACTATAGTCTCTTTTCTCTAGTCTCAATGAGACTAACACTATAGTCTCGTTCTGGATGGTGCAGAGCATTAATTAATACATAAGAAATCCCCAAGCTATGGTTTCAGAACAACATACTTAGAAATCATTCATTGCAGCAAACATAGAATAAAAAATAGAAAATAAAGTTTTCGGACATTTGATCAAATAAAGTGACATGTTGCTGGATACATCAGCAGCTCACCTGATTATATATTCTGTTGTACTGAAGCATCTGAAAATTCGAGTATATATATATAGTAATATGTCAACTGTAGGCAACCATATCCACTTGAAGTGGAGATCTTGCAATTATCCAAAATGAATGTAGACAATTGGCAGGATATAGCCATAGACAAAAATAAATATATTTTCTGTGTGGCTTAGATCATCTCTTAAGTACTAGAAGGACAAGTTGGATAAAAAATATACACTATGCTTTTATACCAATAACATCTGCACCAGACTCATGACATAAGAGCATACAATAAAGATAACTCCATTTTACATCTTCCAGAACACACAAAAAAGACAATTATTCCTTTTCTTTCCATATTTTCTCCCAAATAATTGGATTTAAAACCTGTTAAGTCATTGACAGAGTCATAGCTATACAAGGATTACTTCTATTTTTTACATTATATATTCACTGGGAATTAAGAGAGAAAGGCAAGTACATCATTTAAAATTAAAGAAATATTCCCTTTCTGATTTGAGGAAATTAATTTTCTTGGCAAGGGCAGAAAAGGATGTTTTATTGACATGATCCAACGGCTCAAAGCCAGATTTTGTGTAAAAACACAGAGAGATTCCTTTTTTTAGGGAAAGTCTGAGGAAGTTCTTATGGCACAAGGCACTCAATTATCTTCTCTTTTCCCACAAGGTTGTTATCTCTTTTCCATCCAAACTCTCCTTTGAAGTCAGCCATGGTCCAACACAAATAAGAGACAAAGTGTGGGAGATAAGAATCTAGATGGAGATAAGCAGCTGGCCTCTGTCTCTGCCTCAGGGGCCAGGCGACCAGAAAAAGCTAAAACTTTTCCAAAACCTACCAAAGCTCAGTAACAAACATGAGAAATTTTCTTTTCTGAAAAAGAAATGGATCCTGAGCAGGGATTTCCCCAATGGAATACAGTGTTTTACGATGAGAGAAACGTCCCTGTGTCTATTGTAAAATTTTACCTTTCTCTGGTTTTGAGTCAACAAGCACCTGGAGAGTGGAGACTAGAGTCCTTCTGAGTTTATGCATGCAAGATTCTAAGTCAGCACTGGTGGAAGACGTTCTTTATTTCTTCCAAACATGTGGAAAGCTCCATCCTTCCTCTTGTATACAGAGTTTCCCAGACATCTGAACTCCCTGACTCTCTAAAAGGCAACTGCAAAAATATTCAAATGTGTTCAGCTAATTTCTTTATCTTGCAAGGGTATCTGAAAAGCTAATCAAAACAAAACATACTTATTCCTCCAGCCATACCTGCCTACAATTATACCTTGTTGCCCCAATAACTCCTGTGCCTATGTGTAGTTATGTCTCATGGACTGACACCGAGCTTCTAATCCATGGAGAACTAAAGCTTGGAGGATGGAAATATATGCACAAATGCAATCCTTATTCATTTACTCAATTTGGGGGAAAGATTCAGTGATCTGGGGATCCCTTCCGAAATCCTGATGCTGGGGATGGAAAAATGCATAAGATACATTTCTTTTTATAGAGGGTCTAACAGGAGCAACAGAAATTCAAATGATTACAATGCAATGTGATGGAATGCCATGAGATATGCTAATTAATGCTCATGCTTATGAGCTGTGATGTTAAAAACAGAGACCCGTGCCGACTTGAAGGATTTGCCTGCCTTTTCTGAAGACAGAGCCTCCAGTTTTCATGGTTTTGAATAGCCTTAAATGTTGTCTGTATTTATGCAAGCTGATCGACTGTTTTTTTAAAAAATTATAAATGTAAATCTGTCCCACATTTATTATGAATATAATTGTACTATATAATTTTATTCTGGTCCAGTATATAACGGAACTAACTGAACTAACATGCACGTTGAATATAGTAGCCTCTCCTTATCTCCGGGGGATACAGTCCAAGACATCCAATGAATATCTGAAACCGAAGACAGTGTACCGAACACTATACTACACTGTGTTTTCATTCTATATATACATGCCTATGATAAAGTTTAATTTATAAGTAAGGCACAATAAGAGATTAACAACACTAATAATAAAATGGAACAATTATAACAACATACTATAAAAAAAGTTACATGAATGTGGTCCCTCTCTTTTTCTCTCTCAAAAGAGCTTATTGGCTTGTACTCTCCTAGTTTTGAAGAATAGTTTACTGGGGGTAACTGAAATGGGGAAAGTGAAACTGCTAAGGAGAGGAGCCCACTACACTGCTTCAGAGACAACCACAGCTGCACATTTTTCCTAGTTATAGAAGGAAAAGATGATATTGGTAGTAAAACTCCAGAAGAACGTAAGACAGTGCAATTTTAATCCATAGTATCCATCATCTTTGAAAGTATTTTTGCCAAAGATGTTAAATAAAATAGGATGGACTAGTTTAAATCTCACTTCTATTCTAGCCTCACCCCAACTTTTGTCAAACATTTTGACAAGTTCTAAAATGACTAAAATTATCAACAACAGAATAGTAACAATTCAGTCTAGGCATTTATAGAATCAGTCAACTCTTGGGAAAGACTGGTATGAATAGGCTTAGAGAAATTGTACAAAATATTTAATTAATTTACTTTCTCATCCTTTGCAAACAATTGGTATGAAAACCTTAAGAACTGATTTAGCTAGGAAATATAAAATTATCTGTGGGGTAACTCAGAGTTGGATATTTTTTAAATACTCATTATTGAATCATCTACATTTCAAAAATGTTTGCCTGAGCAATAGATAATAGTTTTTTACAAGCCTGGATAGTTCTTTTTTTCTGTTGTAGCATTTTATTTTCCCTTTCAGTATTGTGTCTTCTTTGTACTTCACTTCCTTTTTCTTCTTGTGGCCTACCTACTCTGTTTATCTTCATAGTATATAATGTTCTGTAAATATCCACAGAATGAAGCTGATTTCCTCTTTTAAATTTTTTAAGAATTTTTAAATTTTTATGGTTATATAATAGTTGTATATATTTATAGGATACATGTGATATTTCGATACAGGCATATAATGTGAATTAATCAAATCAGGGTAATTGCAGTACCCATCACCTTAGGCATATATCATTTCTTTGTGTTAGAAACATTCTAATTCCACTCTTTTAATTATTTTTAAGTAGACTCTAATTCTTGATTATAGTTCATTTGTTGTGCTATCAAATATTGTTCATTCTGCCTAACTAACTATATTTTAGTTAAGATAGTTAGCGCCCATTAAGCCACCCCCGCTTTATTCCCTTCCCAGCTTCGCTAACCAGCATTCTACTCTCTGTCTCCAGGAAATCACTTGTTTTTAATACTTAGCTCCCATGGATGAGTGAGAACATATGAAATTTGTCTTTCTGTGCTTGGCTTATTTCACTTAACATAACGTTCTCCGGTTCCAATCATGTTGCAAATGGCAGGGTTGCATTCTTCTTGTGGCTGCATAATCTTCCCTTGTGTACAGGTACCACAATTTCTTTATCCCTTCCTCCATTGATGGACACTTTGGTTGATTCCAAATCTTGGCCATTGTCAATAGTGCTACAATAAATATGGGAATGCAGATATCTTTTAGATATACTGATTTACTTTCTTTTGGATATATACCCAGCAGTGGGACTGTGGGGACATATGGTAGTTCTATTTTTAGTTTTTTGAGGAATGTCCATACTGTTCTCTGTAGTGGTTGCACTAATTTACATTCCCACCAACAGCGTACAAAGGTTCCCCTTTCTCCACATCTTCGCCAGCATTTGTTATTGCTCTTTTCATAAAAACTGTTTTAATTGGGGTGAGATGGTATCTCACCGTAGTTTTGGTTTGCACTTCTCTGATGACTAACAATGGTGAGCTTTTTTCGTATACCTGTTGGCCATTTTATGTTTTCTTTGAGAAATGTCTATTCAGCCCATTTTTAATTGGATTATTTGATTTTTTTCCTATTGAGTTTTTGGAACACCTTATATATTCTAGTTATTAATCCCTGGTCAGACAGATAGTTTGTAAATATTTTCTCCCATTCCGTGGATCCTCTCTTCACTTTGTTGATTGCTTCCTTAGCTGTGCAGAAGTTTTTAGCTTGATGGGATCCCATTTGTCCAATTTTGCTTCGGTTGCCTGTGGTTTGGGGCATTGCTCACGAGGTCCTTGCCCAGACCAATGTCCCGAAGCTTTTCCTGAATGTTTTATTTTAGTGATTTCATAGTTGCAGGTTTCAGATCATTATTTCTTCTTCATGTTTGAAGGATATAGTATTCTTAGGTTAAGATTTTTTTCTTTCAAGCACTTTGAACGTGTCATGCTACTCTCTCCTGCTCTGTAATGTTTCCACAAGAAGTCTGCTGCCAGACATATTGGAGCTTCTTTAAATGTTATTTTTTTTTCTTTTTCCTTGTTTGCCTTAGGACCTTTTCTTTATCCATGACCTTTGGGAGCTTGATTATTAAATGCCTTGAGGGTGTCTTGTTTGGGTTTAATCTTTTTGGTGTTTGTGACCTTCTTGGACCTGAATGTTGATCTCTTTCTCTAGGTTTGGAAAGGTCTCTGTTATTATTTCTTTAAATAAACTTTCTACCCTCATCTTTCTCTCTAGCTCCTCTTTAAGGCCAATAACTCTTAGATTTGTTGTCCTGGGATTTTTTCTTTCATAAGGGGAGAAGAACACTAGCAGGTTGTAGTCTGCCATCTTGCTGATGTCACTCCCTGGCACTTTTTTTCCCATAATGCCACCTCTAGTCATTCTCACCAAGCTTAAAGCGTTAGAGAACCTAGTTTCATTAAGGTTAAGTCATATCTTTTATGTTTCAGGAATGAATGTTTGTGTTCTCCAACATACAATCAACTAAGCAATTGTATTTTGGTTGGCTGTATTTATAATTTCTGTGCCAATCTGTAGTCATTTCCTGTATAATTCAGAAAATACCTTTTGGTATTTGATACAAATTACAATTGATGGCACTTTAAGAGGCTACTGGAAAGTTTTCCTAAGATTGTCTTAGTCAGAGTTGCTCTGATAACCCTAACCACATGAAGAGCGTTCCGTTGATAGCCATGTAATCCAGATGAAGGGTTTGTGGGTTGCTCATCACCTGTGGTTTAGAAGAAATAGAGCATCAACATCCCACATGGAACAAATGTATCTAGGCAAGGAAATGCATCAGACTCTTTCCAGCTACATTGTTTACCTGGCCTTTATGAGAAACTGACTAAAATTAACTGGTAGCCATTAAAATCTTGATAAACACTTCATGAAAGTGCACAAACATGAGATTAGGCAACTTCAAGAGAATGGTCACTTGCCTACTATGAGGCAAGCTTCTAAAGTAACACTGTGCAGTTGAAGCATAATGAGAGCCATACACATAATTTTAAATTTACTAGTAGCTAGACAATAAAAAATAAACAGAAATAGATGAAATTACTTTTAATGATGTAGTTTATTTAACCCAATAGATCTAAAATGTTATCATTTAACATGTAATCAATATAAAATTATTAATAATATATTCATTTTTTCATTCTGAGTCTTCACAATGTGATATGTATTTTATACTTTCAGAACATATCAATTCTGACCAGCTACATTCCAACTGCTCCATATTTACGGCATGCTTAGAAAAAGCTTCTTAATCCCTCAGAGCATCAATTTCTAACTTTGCAAAGTCTACTTATTAACTGGTTGTTAATATTAAGTAAAACAATTTGTGATATTTATAATTGGTAGGGAAACCAATTTGGCTTCAAATATAGTTACATGCAGTCTTATAAATGCTGGAGTCTTGACATTCATGCTTGCTTAAAAAGAAATCTAGGAATTTGACAACTTGATATCCTGAAATTTCTAGAATAGCAGTTCCCCTGACTCTGAGATGAAAATGAGTGAAGAGCCAATGACTTTTCTTATTGTTCTCACGTAGTAAAAATTCTCATATATTTTCCAATAAGAAAAATAATCTTAGTTCAGCAAGTAACATATCCGGCCTGATTTATAATCAAACCACATCTAAAATTAAAACATTTCTCCTCCTTCAACGTAGATTTATTGCTGCTCATAGTGTAAAAAGACATATGGTCAGCTGCTTCTCTCTTTCCCCAGCTAGTGATATCACTTCCTCTGAGTACTTTGATCTCTTGGTTGGTATAGTTGTGATGGTCTAGCATTGGTACTCTCTGGGCCTAAAAAGTGCCTAAAGATGACATATTTCTCTCATGAGATACCCTGAGGGGCAGCTCCATGCTACTGGGTATCTGTCTACTGCAATTGTCTTTAGCTATGCAAAGACATCTCTTTCTAGCTGGCTGCCTATGGCTTCTTAACTCCTAAGTACCCAGTATGAAGCCTACTGATTGTTTTCGTTACTATTTGGCTTCGCTAGATGGTCCTCTTGGGCAGAATCTAAGTCACGCCGCCCTAGTCTGGCACCAAGCCCACATCATGCCATGCTATACACGAATGAATCCTCTGCTTCTACACCCTCGGTGTGACCAGAATAGCCATTTCCTTTCCTCAACTTGAATTTGTAAGTATACAATCAGTCCTTTTTGTCACTTACATTCCTTGAAAAATCCATACCAAGCTCTCTTGTCATGTTAAATCCCTCTCTCTTAAGATTGAGTTGAGGGAAAGATCTTTCTCTCTCTCCATGGGCAGGCTTATTACACACCAGTACTCTATTAAAAATTCTCTACTCTCCAGCTCCCAACCTTATAACCTTGATGGGTGAAAGGAGTTTAAACCAGTGAAGTCTACCTTCTTTGCAGTAACTACAGGATGGTTTCACACTTCATTTTTAAAGACTGTGGTACCTATTGCCTATAAATATTGCCCTTATATATTTTAGTCTTTATAAATATTTATTAATTAAACTATATTAATAGAAAAGTTCTTGTGTTTCAAAAGACACAATTTTAAAAGAGGGTAAAAGTAAAACCTTAGTCTGAGAGAAGTTAATTGCAATATATTTAACTAACAAAAAGGGTTGCTATATAAAGAACACACAAATATCAATAAGCAAAGCAAACAAACAAACTTAAGTAATGAGCAAAAAGTATGAATAGAAGGGAGCTCAAGTAGATAATAAATACATGAAAATATGTTTGGCTTCATTAGTAAAACAAAGGTATGGCTGGCCAGTAGCTCTTATGTAACATGAGCAAGAAAGAAAATTTGTGGTTGGTAGCCACTGATGTATTAGCACTATTTGTTAACACAGAAAAAACTAACTAATGTACCGATAAAGCCAAGTGGGATTCAGCAAGGTGGTCTAGTGTTAGAGCTGTCTTTTACCAGCTAAGAAACTCAGTCCACCTTCTTGGGCAGGAATCAAATGTAGGATGCCTGGCCAGCTGTGTTTAGGCAAATCCCTTCTCTTGGAAACCAGGGAAGTGGGGAATAAACCTTCATCTGTAACGTACTCAGGTCAGAGCTATTCCACTTGGAGGAAGAGGTGAGCAGCCCATTGGGGAAATCTACTTCTCATCTTCATGGGGTCCCTTCCTCAATACCAATCACTAGTCTTTCACGGATCCTCCCCAAACGTATAGTCAGTGTTGAATTGGGTCGGGGTAGTCACTAATTACATTAACTTCAAAGTTATGCTCTACCCAAGGCAGCAGCATCTTCACTCCCTATTCTAATCTTTATTCCAAACTACTTCCATCTGCATTGTCCAAGATGGCTTGTTAATCATCCTACAAATTAAAAAGAATTGAGATATTCTAGTAATAAAGTGTCAACAAAAATCAAAATGTCCAAATTTTGAATGCGTACAAACCTCCTCCTTTGTCAAATCTCTAGGGAGAAATTAAAGCTCAAAAATTATAGTTTCAGAGAATGTATAGGCCAGAACAACTAAAACTAGAATTCAAATTATAGTGTTCTTTTGAGTTAAATATAAAAACAAAGTTCAAGATTTCTTCTCTTTACCATTGCTAATGCAATGTAATTCTTCGCTATTCATGATGTGGAGAATAGCTATGTGGTTCTCTCTTCACGCCAGAACTTCAGGTCTGGCAAATCTAAAACTACAATCCCCAACTTCATACTTCTAAAGCCTTTTCAGCAAATGGGGTCAAGCTACCCAGAGTCAGTCACTCCCTGGAGAATGGCTTCAAACTGTAGAGACAAGCCATGCTGGTGGGCTATTGTTGCATTTAGTGAGGAGGTCAACCCCCTTCACTTCCTTCTGGCATCACTCACGGTTCTTCCTCCTTTGCCTAGTTTGAGTAAGGAACGAGTCTATCCAATCGTGGGTGCTACTGTCTCCAGGCAGAGCCTGCAGCCCTTTGCTCTGGAATATGCCGGGCATGCTCACACTTGGCCCGTGCTCCATGCCTTGGGAATACCAGGCCTCAGCTGCTAGATTGAAGATATGGCTTGAGATTCCTTTGGAAATAGTTACATGAAATGTCACGGAAAAAGCAAAATCAGCCAGAAGCTACTGATAAGCCTGTGTTCAGATAATCACTTCTAGCTCCAGATCACGATTTGTATATCCTAGCGTCTAATCTCCACTTTTAGTATATTACTCACACAGACTCTTTCCCCAATCCAGAGTCACATTCCTTTGGGTAGAATTCCCAGATCGCATCATTGGATCCTCCCTCAATATTCCTGTGCTGGTCCTCACCGCCCATAGCCACTGCCAAGCCCCAAAAGGGCTCTTAAAAGGACCATTCGGGCAAGGAAAGCATCCCAAATCATTTCCACGGTGCACCAGGCATTCGTATGTTCTTAACTTAACTTTTTCTTAATTTGGTCCTCACTTTTTCTTTCTCAGTGCTGCAACTGATCAGTTATTAAATAGGCCAAGTGTTTATGGCCACCACGTGTGTTCTGTAACCTGTACAATGTGTTCCAGAATCCCTCCTGGAGACCCTGTGCTATATACAGGACCTAGATATTTTCAGAATTAGTGTAGCTACATTTCCCCCACCATGGTTAGGTGGTTAAGAATGTGTGTTTGAACAACGACATCGGAGAATCTGTTTCCCCAGTGACCTCAGTTAGGCCAGTTCTCTATAAACAAAACATGTAGTTTTTGCCTCAGAGTTCCTAAGTCGGCAGTGATGGGTTGGACAATGCCTGAGTTTATGACATTCAACAAACCACTCTTAGTATGGTGATGGGCCCAAGGATGAGACACAACTCCTGATCTAGTGATGAACTATCTATCTGTTAAATAGTGGGCTAGACTGCAACAGAGAAGCCCTGGAAATAAACCATTTCTTGGGGTTAGGGTACCATTGTACCTTCTCGGAGGGTGACGTTATGTAGATGACATGGTCAGACTGTCACTCGGTCGTGGTTCTCAAAGCCTGTCTACCTGGCTACACTGGAACAATATGTCATCTTAGCTGGTATCTCAGTGTGTATACACCCAGATGACTGTACACTGGATATCTCGGTGTACAGCCATCACCTGGGAAGTTCCATAACTTGTCAGGCTCATCCTGATACCTTATCTCCTGTGCACAATTGCTGTTGCTCAGATCACAGATTCAGCCTACTAAAGAAACAGGTTTCAAGTTAAAATGGATAAAGATTAGCATCTAAATCTATCATTTTTGTTCCCCTGAATATTTCCTATGGTAAGTATGCATTTGGTTCCAGAGTTTCCCATAAGACCTGAGGCAGTGCTGAAGTCTCTACATTTCTCTATTGTATGACAATCAACCCCTTGTACATGGATGGAACCAATTGTTCCAAAATTTCACCGGGCCAGTTTTCCAGTCATCTGTTTATCCCTGCCTTTAGAAGTTAGGTAATGTTATGATAAAAAAAAAAAAAAAGAATTAAAGTTCTAGATCAAAAGACAGCTGCAAAGGGGAGTCCTAACCCTGGGTTTTCCTGAACAGGATGATATGGCAGAGATGTGTCTACTTTTCATCAGCCTGTGTGGGATGGATGGTGGGGGCTGGGAGAGGACAGAAGAGGAAAGAGAAAAGAAGAGAAGAGATGACATATTTATTCCCTTTACCATAAATTCCATATTTTTCAGAAAACTTGTGCTCAGGCTCCATATGTTGCATCCTAGTATGGGCAGCACCCAAAGCAGACAGAGACTTGCACGTAGGTGGGTTATTTGGAATGTGATCCCAGAAAGCACAATCGGGGGAATGAGCAAGTGAAGCAAGACAGGGAAGAAGGCAGCAGATACGCTACTGACCAGGTTTCCACTGTGGACAGCTGGGGCTCAACGCCCCCAGAAGTCCCCTGAGGTGCTGTGTGGCATGCACCTCAGAACTGTCCCAGTGAGGGACAGAGAATCTGGGGTATTTATCCTCTGACCCTGGTCCTTCGCCGGCATTGGGTTGCCTGGGGATACTAAATCCTGGTATTTCCAGACGGTCCTCTGCATGCAGGGCAAGCACCAACGCTGCCGGACAACGAGGGGAAGCCGCGGCAGCAGGCAGAGAAGCAGGGGCTTGAGATGCAAAGGTACCAGCGTGAGTGGGAACCGTCCATGTGGGACGCAGACGAACCGAAAGGACAGCCCGGGGTCTGCCGAGCCAGGTGCTAGTAATGTGTGATTACCGTGAATCAGCTGCTATGATTCCTTGGTGGTTTCTTGAGACTCAGTAGCTTTTGGCGAAGGAATTCTTGTCTCAGCCCGTCCAGGGCGCTATAACAAAATGCCACAAAGTAGGTGGCTTGTTACCAACAGAAATGTATTTCTGGAAGTTCTGGGCGAGTCCAAGGTCAAGACACTGGCAGAGTTAGTGTCGGTGAAAGCCCCTTCCTCAGACAGTTGTCATCTCACTAACCTCACATGACAGAGGGTCTAGTTGCTCTTGGGGGGTTCTTTTATGAGGCCCCCAATCCCATCCACAAGGGCTTCACCCTCATGCCCAAATGACCTCCCAAAAACTCTGATCATAGAGGGTCGTATCAGATTCAGGCTCTCATTTTACCATTTGTTCTTTGTTACTCCCTACAAATTGCTCTACATACGAGAGTTTAAAAAGTGTAAACTTGTTGTTCTTTGTATCTAAGCAGCAGCAAAAAGAGCTCATGACCCTGTTTGAACCTTAAAAATGGCATTAAATCTCCCTTTTAGAGTCTCTCAAGCAGAGTAGCCTGCTAGTTGAAGAAATACCTTGTAATAAAGTCTTCTCAAGGTCTTTATCATTCAGAGGATAAGAAATACTATCTTTACATATTTCCTTTGATAGTACTTTTTTCCGATATTATTGTTATAAATTTGCAAAGGGAATCCCTGTCACTCATGAAAAATATTACCCAGAATCACCTTTGGCCTCCCCCACACGTTACCAGCATTTTTTTTTTTTTTTTGGCAAGAAAAACTCACTTTAGCCCTAATGTCAATATTCCACAGCTTCATCTCTAGGCGATCGTGCCCTTTGTAATCATAAACATTCGTGCCAATCAAAAATTAGCCTCCCAAGGTCTTAAATAAAATGTAGCAAATAAAGAATGAAAATGTGCCTTTATAAAGTTATTATTCTCTGGAATCTGTCTGCATTAATGCAAACTGCTCAGACACACATGAAGAATGAATGAAGTTATGCAGCTCCTGTTGATATTTCTGGTGTCCTATGTGTAAAGATCTAAATAAGGCCTCTCAAACCCAGTGGCCAAGGCAGTTCCAACTCTAGCACTCTTTCCAAAATAGACAGGTTAGCTTATAGTACTGGTGACACTATCGAGTTGGTAATTTTGATATTTTAAATGGCTGTGCTATGTTATATTATGGTATATTATAGAGTTACTGTGGCCCAAACATTATTAATACAACTTTTAAACATAAGATTTAGCACTTTTGATGGATTCAACTAACGTGTTTAGGCAGACTCTTTGAGTATATTTTAAGGTATAGTGAATCAAATATCATACCTATATTTTATCTACAAAATTTCTTTATAATCTCTGCCGTGAAATTCCATGGGGTGAACTGTGGATATAGTTATTGACTACAAGTCTTTGTCTTGGCTACACAACACAACACAGAGGAGGATAAACCCCTCCTGACTCACTTAGCACTTTTGTGTTTAATAGACTTTTTCTCATGCTGAGGGACCTACAGAAAGAGAAAAATTCCAAAACTACATTATTTCAGGAAAAGTTTAAAGCCATACTTCATCCCTAGCTTATCTACAGTCACTCAACCTTCACCATTGATCATTTAAATATTTGTTTTAGATAAACCACACCAGTGCTGGTGATGACTGCAGTGCTGATGATGACCTTTTGGTAAATGTGAGCAATGAGCTGTTTCTTGAGAGGATGCTGTTACTGGGATGATTGAGCCATAAGAGGGACATGAACTTTGTGGTGATTTCCTAATGGTGGTGATGTATTAGCCTTGATTTTCCCTGGAACATTCACTTTGTTTTAGGATATAATCCTTTCTGTGGCCATTGTTGATACAACTGAGCAAGGTTAAAGCGAATGAACCAGCCCACGTAGATTGCACCCACATCCTTGCTCTCCCTTGAATTGTATTCTGACCAACCAAATTGAGCAAATTAAACCAAATAATTTGGTTAATAGTTCCAGCCACCACCCACACTCAGCTGGGGGATTTCATGATAGAGTTTCCAATGAAGTTTCAGACATGTAATGTTACAGTTATGAAACTAGAGGACATTGTTTCAATTCCCCCCAGGACTTAGATGTACCATCAGTGTGCATTCGCTGCATCTGTCAAATATTAAGCAATCTGTTTCAGAGTCTTACGATTATGTAAAGAATGACTCCACAGTAATCAATTTGAGCCATTTAAGTCACCTCAAATATCAAATTGCTGATATTACCAGTACCAAAGGACAAATTCCTTCCAGAGTGCTGGAATTGAAATTGAGTTTATCCCCAAAATCCACAAGATGCAATTTTGATTTTTACAAACTGCATTATCTTGAGTAGAATATAAGACAGATGTCTCTGAAACTCTTCAACTATAAAATGGATATGATAACTACTTCTTAGGACAATAGCAAGGAATAGATGGATGAAAGAGAAATACTGGAAGCACTGTAAATAATTAAAGGAGATTATTATCATTTTGCTTGAGTTTACTTGATATTTATTCATATTTGGGAATTCTGAATGGGTTTTGGGATCTCTGAAACATTTTACTTCTGGTATAATATACACCTCTCTTACCACATTCTCCTTCAAATTTATCTCTTTGAAAAATAAAAGGGCTCTTGAGAGACATTGATGTTTTTGTCTTGGTAAGAGTTCCAAACACGTATATTGCAAATGCTTTTTAAACCAAAGAGCCCTTTCAGCCCAACATTATTCAGAGATTTTAAAGTCCCCAAGATAAATCAGTACTGTTTGTCTTAGTCCATTTGTGCTCCTATAAAAGAATACTTGAAGCTGGGTAACTCATAAAGAAAAGAGGTTTATTTGGCTCACAGTTCTGCAGACTGAACAAGAAGCATGGCGCCAGCATTGACTTCTGTTGAGGGCTCCAGGCTGGGTCCACGCATGGCCAAAGGTGAGGGGAGCCGGCATGTGCAAAGATCACATGATGAAAGGTCCAGAGAGAGAAGGGAAGTACCAGGTGCATTTTAACAACTAGCTCCAGAGTGAGAACTCCCACTCGTTACCATGACGACAGCACTGAGGCATGCTTGGAGAATCTGCAGCAAACAACTCCCCTTAGGCCTTATCTCCAACACTGGGGATCAAATTTCAATGTGACATTTGAAGGGGACAAATATCCAACCATCACAGTATTCATGCATTTAGGCAATTAGCATTTCTATTCAATCACTTCTACACCTTACCCAAAGAAATAAAAGAGATTTTAAAAAATTAGAATTTTGGGGATTTTTTAGTTCTAAGCCAGCACTTTGTATTCTCTATATAAAATTTCCATAATGATTTGACTATTTATTTGGATAGATCTTGGTATTGCTAGTAGTCATTGACAATATAGTAGTGTCTGAGAAAAATTCAATTTCAAAGGAGGTTGTGATATGTTTAAAAATAGCCTCTGTTCAGGCCTACTTGAAAGTGTGGGAGAATGGCCACTTATTTTATGTTCTGATACTCCCTAAATGCTCACTGTGCTCCATTTGTATTAAATTATCTGTTCTCTGAACAGTCTCGTGGACCTTGATTGTCATCAGACATTTTCTTTCTGTGAGAAATGCCACTCGTCACTTTATTATCACAGGAACCTCCACCTTCAAATGTCTGTCTTGACATATTCCTGTTTCTCTGAGGCAGTGTTAGATGCTCATGCTTCCACACTGTGTGCATAGTTTGTGCATAGTTCTACTTTGTGCATAGTTCTACTTTGCAATTGAATGAATGTCATTCATTCATTCATTCATTCATCAAGAATTTATTGAATACCTATTAAGTAATAGGGCACATGGGGTACAAAGCAAGTAGTATGCAATCTCTAATATCAAAAAGTTTATAGTCATTTGAGAGCCTCCTAATCTGAGTACCCTAAATGAGCTTTCAGAGCTTCATTCATTGTTGAAATTTTATGCAAAAATTTGTAGGTGTAGGTTTGTGCATGGGTGAACATCTTGGCAGAGATATTGATAGCTTTAGATTTCAGCAGATTCTAGAGGAAATCAGTAATCCAAAGAAAATCCAGATCATTGATTTAATGGGAAATCAATTGATCATCATGGGGTTGATCACAATGGGTTGTGTAATCAGTGATTACACATCAGTTGATCACAATGGGTTGTGTAATCAGTGATAAAATGAAGATATGAGGAGGACCAAATACAAGGGGTGTGTGATCGAAACCAGAAGATGGTGGTAGGATCTGAGAAAGCTCTTGGGAGGAGGCGACATCTGGCTGATCCTGAAGCATGTGTGAGAGCTAGCTCTCTTTACTTTTCCTCACTGTCAGATTTCTGGAGCTCTTTTTACTTCCTCATCACTCATTTATCTTTTGACCTATAGAAATTTGGCTTCTACACCTCCCACTTTACTGAAACCACTCTGGTAAAGGTCACCAATGATGTCTTCATTGCTAAAACCAATGGATATGAACCATTTGGGTTCTTATCTTGCTTGACCTCTATGTGGCAATTGAACATCCTTCCTTTTGAGAATTTCTCCTTTTCTTGCATTTCATGATCCCTCACTTTGTATCTCTCCTTCCACTTCTCCAAATGCTATCTTTAAGAATTTCGTCAGTATTTTTCCTCCTATTTCATAAACATTAGAGTTACATTTCCAGATGTCTTCCGTTCTTGATCCACTCACTTCAAGCTGATCCATTTACATTCATGAGTTCACAGAGCATCTTTATGCTTCCTCCTTCCATATCTTTATGCTGCATCCCAGATTTCTCTCCTGAGGCCCAGGACCATCTACCTGGTTATCCACTATACATCTTCACTTGATGTTCCATGGGTAGCTCCCACTCTAGATGTTTGAAAATAAATTCATTATCTTTTCTATGCATATATAGAAAGGATATGTAGTAATTTGGATAAAAGGAGACAGATGATGCATGAGAGTTATACTCTAAGAAGCAGTAAATAATAGTAAGAGTACTGGTGCCATGATGGTGAATTATATACACCATCATGGAATGATGGAATTCATAGAATTCACGGTTTAGTGAGAAATATGGATGAATATAGAGACAATCACAACATTGTATAAAAGCATTATGAGGGAGAAAGTATGCAGGCTGCTATCAACAGATGGAGGAACCCTTAACCTAGACATGAGAGGGGACAACTAGGATATAGGAAGTGACATATATAAACTAAACTAATTAGAAAAAGAAGTGCATCCTGATTGGATTGTAGAAAGTAGGAAGTGATAAGATTGAAGTGGGCTGGGAAGGGAAGGTGAATGTTGTTATGAAAAGAGAAGCTGAAGAAGTAAAATATTTTATAAATCACATGAATGAGTTTGAACTTAATCCCTAAAAAATAGATGATTTTAAGAATGAGGTGACATGATAATGCCTTTCTTTTAGAAAGAATCACCTGTCTGTAATGTAGAGACCAGATTGTAGGAGAGCAATGTTAGAGGAAGAATTCTGAGTTAGCAAACTAGCAAGTTAGGGTGTCTTGAGTCGAGGTAGAAGCAGTGGGAACAGGCAAAAGGATCTGAAAACTACTGAGAAGGTAGAACCTATAGACTTCATGATTTATTGATTATCAGGGAGAACATAAGAAGGGAAGGAAAAGAGGCAGAGATAGTGTGTGGATGGGTAAAAAAATAAAATAAAACAATTTTTCAGTTGTTCTTTTAGACTTCATTTGCCTCTGAGGAAGCAGGTTATTCTCTAACATTAAAAAAAACTAATTTTTTTTCTTTTTCATGCTTTCATAAAAATTCCAAGTGCTAGAAATGAATTTGTAAGGGAGAAAGAAATCTCTGTTAAAAAAATAAAAATTTAAAGCACTGGGTATGCAGCCTCTTTTTGTTCAATGAGCTGCATCATCAACAATCTCTCCAAGATTCCATCCTTATTCAAAATAGGTGGAGTGCATGATAATTCCTCACTCAGAATCATCCAGAGATTTCCTAGAAGCTGGTGGGTGCAACCTCAAAAAGCCTGAAGAGCAGTGTAGTCATTTGTTGTCTTATAGGATGGCAGGTGAGAGAACTGGACTGTGAAATTTTGGAGAGGAGAGAAAAGAATGTGCCCTAAACTCCTTTGTATGTGTCATAACACCTGGCTCAAAAATTATAAGATGAAATAAATGCTGACTTCTGTAGGGGTTTACCTTCAAAGAAAATAAACATTTTCCTTAGGTTAAAGCATCAGTAGGGATTATAATATTTTACTTATTAGTCAGATAATTAAAACCAGCTCCTCAGAGTCATACTTTAAAATCTCAGTAGATTAACGTAACAAAAGTTTATTTCTTGCTCATGTCAGGCAATGGCATTGCATGGCTTCCCAACTTGCCAGGCAGCTTCCATCTTGCATCTCGATCATTCTGTGATGCTTTACTTGCAGCTATAGAAGGTCTCCCTAATCTTAACTGCTTCTGACCAAAAATTACACACTTTACCTTCACTCAGGTCCACAGGCCGGAGTTAGTCACATGACATTAACTCAACTGCAATGGAAGCTGATATATACTTGCTGAGCACTGGTAGTCTCTGTTACGTTCTGCCATTCTGTTATCAAATACACTTAATTTCTCTCACAGGAGAAAAATCAAAGTCCAGCAGTTGCCATAACCGGCCCAAAGCTCAGGATCTGTGGATCTCTGCAGGGTGGTCTCTCCATTAGTTACAGATATGAGTCCTCATATATTAGGAAACCTATGAAGTTACATGTGCCCCTCCAACATACTTACATCCATATTTATTATATAATTGGACAGAATAACTAAACACTCTCATTCAGAGAAAATGGGGTGAACTTTGGCAATTGCAGGTCCGTACCAATTCTGAAATCTTTTGGGGCAGATATTGTGATGGCTTTCTAAGGTGAGAAATATTCCTTGATTTAGCCTTGCTACTTTTTCCATATTAAAAAGTCTTCTTGACCAGTGTTTTTCATGATTACTGGTTCTATCTGTGGGGTGGTCCTTCTTTATATTCTTTCTGGCTATATCTTAAATGTGCGTAAAGAAATTTTTCTTCTCATAACTATACATCTTCCTCTTTTCTTTTTACTACCAAACCAAAGGTTTCCAGTTAAAAATTCATGGTGAAACCATGTAATTTCACAACACAGATTCTAAGTAAACCTCAGAGTTCAATCAAGACCATAAGCAAAAAACACCCTAGAAGATTTACTATATATATTATTTAAACCCACTAAAAGTTCTAATATTTTAAAGTTCTATTATTAATGTACTGATGAGATTGACTATATAGCAATACAGCTAACCACTTAAACTCTCCACAATATCAAATTTATGCATCACTGGCATTAAAAAGAAAATGTGTAATTTTAGAAAGAGTGCTGGAATTGGTGGTCTCTAAAACCAAGTGGCAAAATCAACTCTGATTCCAAACCTCTTCTCTTAATGTCTTCACACAGCACAGTTTGTCTTTTGCTAATCTCACAGGCCCGTGGGGCGAGGCAACTCAACTGCACAATTCTCCTGCAGACAGTGACTCAAGGACCCAGTCTACACCCATCATGCAATTTGGCCTCCTTGGACTCCTTTATTCCAGCCATGGAAGAGGGAGCATGTGAATAGTTAAGAGTGTGAACAGCAGCACATACTCTTGACTTCAAAGGAGGCTGAGAAACGTGGGAGGGGTCCGTGGAATATCTGTTGAGGCCTCCCTGCCTCTGCCCTAATATTTAATCTGTTTTGCACACCAGACATTGCATCCACATCTTTAGTGTAGATAGCTTAGTGTAGATAATCAAAATTAATAATTTTCTAAACACTCTTAATCTGGAGTCGCTGCAATTTTAACAGGGATTTCTATTTATTTTGTGACCTCCCAAGCAAGGAAGAGAGGAGCAGGTGTTTTGTGTGTCTGTGACTGGGGTGCCATGGCCATGAATGGGAAATCCATGTCATTAGAGATCTAGTAACAAAACAAACACAATTTTTCTCATGTTGAGGTGTTCAATTTCATTTTATTAGATAATGAGAATGATATAATTCATTATCTTTACATTTGTCCTCAGGAGCAAGAAAATTCTTATATCTATAAGCATAAATAAATTGAACTTGAATTTGAAAAAGCATATGCCTTTCACATGTAACTTACAGTTATATAAAAATCCAGGAAATCTATAGATTTTTTACTGTCAATGCATTACTTTTTTTTCATTAAAATTGTGCCTACTGACATAGGATAACAACCTTACAAAGTAATTAAGGGCTAGAACCCTTAAAAATTAATTGGTTGACCAAATATCCCCTATATATTTAAGTTCTAAATTAAATCAATCTTCTATTATTATTTATTAAACTCTTACAATTTCATAAACAGGCCAAAAATTGGGCCCTATTATTTGATGACTACATTTATTAAATGGTAGAACAGATGATTTAAATCATAATTTATAAGAGGTAGCTGTTTTCCCCACATCTTGATTTTAGCAATTTAAGACATATGCAAGTTAAATGTAATGAGAATCTTTTTTTTAGTCTCAGAGCTTTTACGGTGTTTGGTTATGAGAAAACTGTACATATAAAGGTGAATTAAAGATGGAAAATTGTATCGTATATTTGCTGCTGATTGGTGCAGACATGTTTGAAAAGCCTTTAAACCCAGGGTGGGGCACCTGCGGCCCTCCAGATCCCCAGTGTGGCCCTTGACTAAATCCAAACTTCACAGAACAAATGCCTTTATTAAAAGGATGTGTTCTATTCAAGGAGTCTCTTGGTTGAATCCTTGGGGTTTTCTAGATATAATAACATATTATCAGCAAAGAGTGAGAGTTTGATCTCTTCTGCTACCATTTGGATGCCCTAAATTCCGATCTCTCGTCTGACTGCTGCAGCAAGGGCTTTCAGTACTATGTTGAATAGAAGTGGTGATGGTGGGCAGCCTTGCCTTGTTCCAGTTCTGTAGGAATAATATTTATCGGGTGTCAGGCGGGTGGGAGGTGGGGAGGGGATGGGTATATACAAACATAATGAGTGCCTGATTCGCATCATCTGGGGGATGGACACACTTGAAGCTCTGACTAGAGGGGAGAAGGGGGGCAGGGGCAATATACGTAACCTTAACATTTGTACCCCCATAATATGCTGAAATTTTAAAAAAATGCAAAAAAAAAAAAAGAATGTGTTCTGCAAAATTTGGATTTAGTCAAGAGGCTTTAAAAAAGTTTAAAGTTTCAACTCACATTGATTATCCACATGCCTGGGGTGTGGACAGTATCCCTGTGAAGTGCTCCTTTCCCTGTGCCCTTCCCTTATCTGGCTCCTCCTCTTCTTTCCAGGGAGAAGCATCCAATGACTCTGGGAACATCCTGAAATCTTCCTCCTCTTCTACAAGAAACCCACTCCTTTGCTGACGGGGGTAAAAAGCCACCATCACAAAGACAGAACTCCAAAACTGTCATTGGATTTCTGAGTTTCTGGAATAACCGGCCTGTATTTGAGACAAGAAGGCTAGAGTTCCCTGCTAACTCTGTGGCATTCGAACCAGGAAAAGAGCAACCGTATTTTATACCCCAAAATGACATAAAGGAAAACAAAAACAAGCCTGTTTCCCACGTGGCAGGCTGCACAGTGAAGATCATTGTTCCCTGGGAACTTCAGCAGACACACTCGCCGTGCCGGACCGACGGGCTAGTCCTCGGTTTACAGGCATGAAGTCACGGCAGTGAAGGCCCCATCCCTTGGGTGATTTTCCTCTTTGCTTGCACTGGGCTACTTCCTGATGTGCCTGATGGGCGAACCGTAAGGAGGAGAAAGACACTTGCTGATACAGTTATTTTATCCTTGGGAGAAATAATCTCTAAAGAAAAGTCAAGACAGATGCTGTGAACTGGATTACAGTTCCTTTATAGACAATTCACCCAGGCAACTGGCAATGTTTTGACCTGCTTAGCATAACACATTTTTAAAAACCTACAAAGTAGATTCTCACAAGAATTGATCCATTTATCCATAAAGGCAAAGCTTAAGAAAAGTGTTTACGGCTGGGCACAGTGGCTCATGCCGGTAATCCTAGCATTCTGGAAGGCCGAGGCGGGAGGATCGCTCAGGGTCAGGGGTTCGAGACCAGTCTGAGGGGTTCGAGGGTCAGGGTCAGGGGTTCAAGACCAGTCTGAGCAAGAGCGAGACCCCATCTCTACTAAAAATAGAAAGAAATTAGCTACACAACTAAAAATATATAGAAAAAATTAGTTGGGCATGGTGGCGAGTGCCTGTAGTCCCAGCTACTTGGGAGGCTGAGGTAGGAGGATCACTTGAGCCCAGGAGTTTGAGGTTGCTGTGAGCTAGGCTGATGCCATGCCACTGTAGCCTGGGAAGCAGAGTGAGACTCTGTCTCAAAAAAAAAAGAAAAAGAAAAGTGTTTTTTATACAGTTTAGGAGGCGCTTGGGAAAGAAATGCAAACCTTTGGAGAAACACGTCAAACAAAAGCACAACAAATTTTTAAGGAAATGAACACTTGCTGGTGTGCACGCTTGAGTCATGTTTATTAGTCAAGCCAAACAAATTAGGCCTCTTCCCCGCCAGGATAAGTGCTGGGTGGCCCTTGGCACCTGCCACACCCTTGTGGGTTTTTTGCAGTAAGAGCAGAGCTGGGCTTCAGGAACTTATTTCCTTCTCCATTTTACTGTCTTATGGTCTAAGTCCTTCTCCCTTCTCCATCTCAGAAGCCACAAAAAGTAGGAGTAAAAATAAAAGCACGGTTTCTGTGTCCGTGCTACTACAGCCCATAGCTGGCAGAGATTTCTCTTCTCCAACATGTGATGATGTGAAGGGAACAGAGAGAGGTCCCAAAATACCTTCTTCAGCAGTTGACCTCAGCAGCTCGTCATTAACAGCTTAGGCCCTAAACATTTATGGTGTGTTTGCCACGGCCCGGGTGTTATGCTATGAATTAAGGATAGGAGACGAGTTTGTTCCTACCAAAGCACAAAAACTCTTGTGCACCACATAGCAAACTGCTTTGCTCTGCCTCTGAGTATATTTGTCTGAAGTATTAATATTATTATTGTTCACCGTTTTTTGTCTGGCTCTCTCTCCAGCGTGGTCCTGGGAGACAGGGCTTTCCTGTCTGTAACCCCAGGTGAGCTCCATTTGTGAGTGCTGAAGAACGAATGAATGGATGAATGCACCTTACCAATCAGTAGATAGACACCAATTTGACGCTGCCCAACAGGGAGGCCGTCCTTGGAGAACAGCACTAGACTTCATGGAGGGCAGACGGAAGGATTGAGTTAGAGCCTGAAGCATCATCCGAAGAAAGCCACTGGCTGAGGATGGTCGGTCCCTGGTTCTGGATGACTGACTGGGTCCCTGAGGACAGCAGCTCCAAGAGAAGAAGGAAAGCTCTAGAAGGGTGGGGAAAATACTAAGGACAATCTCACGTGGTTTACATCCATGCCAAAGCCCCACCTTACTTTTGGAGGTCTTTGCTGTAAATAAAATTTTAAAAAATAGTCCGTAGAGAAGACAAGTATTCCCATCCTAACTTCCAATAAAATAAAATAAAGTAAGGACTTTTTAAGAGATATGCCTCACCTTATCAGTGAGTGAAGGCATTAGCTAGCCAAATAAGATCAACAGGTGGATTGATGATAGCATTTGACAGGTGGATTGATGATAGCATTTGACATTTGGAATCTGGAGCCAGCAATATTTTTATTTCTGGTACTAAATATTTTTTTCATTTGTGGCTCAAATTTGTTTGCTCATCTTCGTGTAACAGAATATTCCCTTTCTGGAGCTCTCCTCTCCTGGACAAAGGGAAGTAAAAAAACCCCAAAAAGCATGTAGATTTTTCCTGGGAAGCCGTGGTTTTTCTGCCTTGGAAATCCTTCTGAAACCTGAGATTTTTAGCAAAGTCAAGTCATTTCGTCAGAACCACAGCTAATCACTCAGCCCGCTGTTCCGTTCAGATTTAGAAAGGGTGTCACTCTAACACAGTGCCATCTTTTGACCACGAGAAGTATAACAAAAAAAAGAAGAAAGGAGGCCTTGTTTCTCATTTGTCGCACCAGTCTACTAAATGGAAGCGATGCTGATGCAACCACATGCTCCATTGTTAGAAATTCTTTGGAACTGATAAGAGAAAACAAAATAAAACAAAATGGAGCAGTGCTTCATGAATTTGCTAACAAGTAATCCGCCTTTCAATTATTTCAGTCCACACTGAGGTCTCCATTCTTTAATTTGTCAATGCATTAACACTACTACGAACAAGATATTTTGTGTTCTCATTGTGTATATGATGCTATAATATAAAAATGTACACTATAATTTACCCAAGGACCATATATTTTCAGGGTCCTACGGTGGTGCTTTCTACAATTTTGGATACATGTGTTATTTATGCAACAGATATTTGTGGGTACTGTGCACGTGCTGGCTATGTTCTGGGTGGTGGGGTCACAGTGGGGAACAAGATAAATACCATTTCTGTCCCCACGGATGTTGCGGTTTGTTGTCAGCGTTGGCTAGGTGGGATAAAGGCTGATGTGGAAAGGCACAGGATGATCTAAGAGTAAGAGGAGAACCTAAGCCTGATATCAAAGTCCGCTCCCTCAGCAAGTGCCATTTAAGTGAGGACCAGAAGGAGGACTCAAAGCTAGCAAGACAAAAGTGGAAGGGGTTCAGCAGGGGATGCTGTCCAGAAAAAAGAGACAATCTGTATAGACATTGCATGAGACATGTGATCTCTGAATTATCAAGTGAGTTCTTGATTTGCATAAGATGCTTCATCTTAATGTTTAAAGTTTACATTTTTATCTCCTAAAATATAACATTGTACACATAAGCAGAGTTGTGGGAGGTGGTATAGTAGTGGGTTAAGCATAGGGTTTTGACGTTTCAGAGACTTGAATTCAAATCCAACTAGCTCTGCAATTTTAAGCAACTTATCTTTCTGAGACTATTTATCTCTAAAATGGGAACAACTGAATCAGGGCTGCAAATTTCTGATCAGGTTTAAGATGAGTAAGTTGTATTTGACAGCCCAGCACAAAGCCACGCACCATAAAGGTAAATCAATAAATAATGCATCATCTTTTCACCTTAATTGCTTTGAGATATTAGAGACCCGCTACCTTTAGAAAGGGTCATTCAATCACTATTAAAAACATATTGTTTAGCACATTAATTGTCACGTGAGTTGTATTTAACTCACACTACTTTTGGGCCTGAGGCCTTGTGAAACATATGTAACTCACACCTCCCCTTGGAAGCCGTGAGAACTATTTTTCAAGTTGCATATAACTCACAGAAAACAATAAAAAATAACAAATTTTCCATTAAATTAGAAAGGCTCATTTTATTTTCCAAGTTTTTAGCCTATTTTCATAATAAAACACTGTGGTCCCAAGGAAAAAATTTTTTTCTTGTGTGGCAGTCAAGGCGTTAAAAGACCATTTTGATTACAGTCATGTGATTAGTGTGTGACCACATATGGTGCCTCAGTAATTCTGTAAAACTTATTATTAGTAAAATTGTTTGACTGGGCTGCTTCAGCGAATGGTTGGTCAGGCTAATTTTGTTACTTATGGAACAAAGTTGAAACAGAATGGAAAGATGGGTATATCCTTAAATAACTGAAAGTTTCTGCTTTAAATATCCAGAACTACTCCAATATGCTTAGTAATTACCCCACTCAGTTAACATTAACTATGTAGAACTGATCAGAGATTACTCCCCAAATAGCCCAAAGGGTTTGTGTGTTCGGGGCCAGAGGGACGGTGCACAGCTAGTTCTCTGACCTATGTTAGACTATCTTGATATGTTTGTAAGGTTTTGCCATTCTTATCTTGTAGATTTAAGCAAGATTGATCAATCCAAAAAGGTGGTAATATCATTTTAAAACAGTGATAACCCATTACAATCTAAGTCTACTGTATAAAATTTAAATGACCTCCATGAAGTAGTATCACATATATTGAGACGTGAAAACATTAAAGCTGAAAGAGATCTTAGCAATCATCTGTTCTAGTCTATTGGTTTATAGATCTGGAAACCAAGGCACAAACATGGTAGGTATTCCTAAAGCTTGTGGTTATAAGGACAAGGATTTTCATGCAGAGGTCCTGGCTCCCAAATCAATGTATTTTCTACTAGTTTATATTACATCCATATTTCACACCAGTAGTCCATGGGATGGGCTCTTTCATCTGAAATAAATGTTATCAAATACACTAGATTAAAATAAAATTGCTCAAATCTACTCACTTGGCTTAACAAGAATACGTGGATTCCAGTGAAGGACTTCCTTCTAAAATAGCTTTTTTTCCCTCATTATTAATTAAGTATAATTTAAGTAGTGCTTTCGTATTTCCAACTAGAATAATTCCTATCTACTATTCCTTATAACATTGAAAAGTAAATTGTTAAGCATTAATTTACTCAACAAATATTTATCGAGCATTTGGAGTTTGAAAGGCACTGTGTTAAGTCATTGATTGTTATCCTATTTTATTAAGTAAGGTAAAGACAGGAGAGGGGGGACATTTACAGGAATAAGTCATCAAACACTTTCTTCAGTTTCTTCATGTCCTGAACTATTCTGATAGTTTGCAACTATATAGCATTTTACAGTTTTGATGCACGTTTATTTCATGACGTGAATTCCTACATCATGTTATTTTAATCTTTATGACTCTTCAACTTTCAACTTGTTTTTATTGTTCTTGGTGCTGTTATCATTGATCTACCTCTTAGACTTTAAGTTCATAAAAACCAAGACTATTTTAGGCACCACTGAATTTGTGATGGTGTCTCGCCCACTTTTTTGATGACTAATATTTGATGAATGAATGAATTGCATTTCATTTGATCCTCATAAGTATAGCAGACATGCTTACCTTCCTGTTAGAGAAGAAGACACTGTATCTCAGAGAGATCATCTTGTTCTTTGTTACTAGAAAGCCTTAGAGCTCCTAACTGGGTCTCTTTCTCCTTTAACTCTTAATCAAAATCCTGTAGCAACCTTCACTAACAATAGAACCCTTTCTTCTCCCATTACCACGATTACATAGCTAAATAAGATGTTGTGTTGATATTTGCTTTAATTCTAAGTTTACTTTTTTGTACATAAAATTGTGGAATAATATTGTTCTGGTTTTTGACCATAATGCCCACCCAGTTCTATCGCTAGGAAAGTGGTCGTGACAGGAGAATACTAAGTTGTCTGGTAGAGGGCAAGAGATACAGAATATGCATTTTTATGTGTTATGTCAATGCTACTTTACATTTGTTTTTCATTTACTGTAACTGACTTCCCTTCCCTCTGTGAGTTTCAAAAGAGTGAGAACATGGTGCCTCCACTCCCTGTCATTGGAGTCTTAGCAGGTGAAAGGACTCACTGGCTTAAAAAGAATACGTGGATTCTAGTGAAGGACTTCCTTTCAAAATAAAACTTGTCAAGGAGACATCTAAATACTGGCTTACATTTATGTAGCCTTAGCAACAACAAAATAATTTATGTTTTTATGGACAAAGAAATACTTTTCTGCCTCTTTTATGACCATACAGCAGATAAAAGACTCTTTCAAAGAAATCTTCAATCATGACCCTTCTTTTAGGACTGAACTAATTTTATTCTGCCACAACAACTGGTAAAAGCAAGTTCATGCCTTCAGATTGGCACAGTTAAAATCAGAAGTAGAAACATTTCCAAGTTATCATTGTTAATAGGTAGAGGATTTTTATGTTTTATTTTTATATTATTTAAGGAATGAATGTTAACCCAGTTATACATTTTATACCCTTGTTCTTGAGGAGGACTTTACTTCCTTCATGTGAGCAATCAGAGAGTAGGTGACTAAGACCTCACACTGCACTGTGCTTTGTGGTTTCAGAAGCACTTTCATCCATGGTATCTGCTCAGCCCTTCCCCCTGCCCTGTGCAGTTGGCAGGGAAGCTATCATTACCTACACTTTGCAGATGAGGAAAGTGAAACTCATGGACGTCAGTGGCTTGCCTTAGGTCAAACAAGGAATAAGTGGTAAAGTCAGGCCTTGAACTTAAGTCTTCAGACTTCAAACCCAACACCTTAAATTGCTGAGCAGTAAGAAGAGATGAATTGCAAATAGCAAACCTTACTAGAACTTTGGTGAACAAAATTCAGATTGACACTAAATTAATTCAAATTTATAAGCTAAAATTACTAATTCCATGGATAAAGTACTAGATGTGAATACATGTGTCAGAATGTACATTTTTAACGGCCAGGAAGAAGTACGTAGCCCCAGTTAAAAATAAAAACTTCATTTATCTCGTAGAAGTAGTGAGTAGAATGGTTACCATAGGCTAGGAAGGGTAGTGGGGAGGAGGAAGAAGATAAAGAGGGATTAATTAATCGATAAAAAAAAAATACAGTCAGATAGAAGTAATACATTCTAATGTTTGATAGCACAATAGGACGACTATGGTTAAAACAATTTATTGTATACTTCAAAATGGCTAAAAGAGAAGATTTAGAATGTTCCCAATACAAAGAAATGATAAATGTTCGAGATCATGGATATCTTAATTACCCAGATTTGATCATTACACATTGTCTGCTTATATCAAAACATCACATATATCCCATAAATATGTGCATTATGTATTCATAAAAATTAAAAATTTAAAAAGTTAAAAAACTTCAGATTAACTGATAAACTAAGCAGACACAAATGTCAATAATTGTTGTCCAGAGTGACTTAATTGTTGACCTATGTATGTGTTTAGTTATTTAAATTGGCTTTGAGAATATAGATATTTAAATTCTATTCAATTCATTTTTTAAAAAAACAGTTGAATTTGACCAATGTGTATTAATTGGATGCCATTACTATATGTTTATTTTATAATATTAGGCTTTTTATACTGATTTATATGTAGCATCCTATAATATATTCAATAGTATGATGTTGAACAAGATTAAATATAAAATTTCATGGTTAAAAGTGTGGGCTCAAGCTGTGTAAACTTGGTCAAGTGACCTAACCCTCAGTTTCTTACCTGTATGTAGATTGGAGATAATAAAACTACACATCTAATTGACTTGTGATAGGATTAAATGAACTGATAATATGTAAATTACTTAGTTTCTAGCATATGGTAAATATGAGATAAATATGACATATAGCCTTTCTGTAGAACTTATTGTGTCAATGTTTAATTATATTATTGTCTTGATAATGGAGACACTATAAAATTTAAATCTTTTTTAAAAATGTCTCAATATTATAATTGCAATAAACTTTAATCAAATTATTTAAAACTGCAAAAAGTTGGATGAAAATTGATTCCTCCAAGTGATTATAACTTTGCAGGGTGGAGGTGGCACTGGATTTTGTGTACACCAGGCAGCAACCTGAGTGGAAAAGCAGTTTTTGTTTTTAAAGTGTTCTTGCTGTCTGATGTTAGCAATATGTTATTCTACATTTCAGTGCCTTGAATTACCCTTTGCAAAATGTGGCGGAGTCACTTCTTCCTGGGAATGTTAATTAAGTATGCCAACCCTGTATTAAGGCAAAGAGAAAGGTCTAATAACATCAAATGTGGTGAGAAATGAAAAAGCATGTTTTGCCAGTTGACATCTAAAGGAAAATAAAAGTTTGGGTGGTGTAAAATTGCCTCTTCCAAAGAGTACTACCTCTATGTGGTTCATTTGTGTGTGTGTGTGTGTAAAGACAGAGAGAGAGAGGAGACAATTTGTATGTAAGAAGAAAGTTAATTTTTCTAGTGTTACTTCTAAAGCAAAAGGGCTGAAAGGCACTCTGTTCAGAATAAATGTGATGGGATGAGGTTGGGAATTTAAAGTAATGAAAAAGTTTTTAAATAGCCATTATAATTAATTCAATAGAACATTAAAAACAGATGAACCAAAGAAATGCTCAGCTTCCCAGGGACAACTGAGACTGACAGCATGCTTTTGCTTTGGGGCCCATCATGCCACTTGTCATTTTTTTCACTTAGGTTTGGTTATGTCAGTGGGGCAAGAAAGAGTCGCTTCCTCCTTGAAATAAAATCTTGGCTGCACAGAGCCAACTGCTTCCAGAAAAATGGGGAATGAAACCACAGAAGGGAGAAAGCTGAAGACGCAGAGGCTTTGACTGGGCTCAAGAGCAGGCAGCGCAGGTACTTAGACCTGGAAGAGAGGATGACAGGCAGGGAGAGGAATTTCATGTTGCAACCTTGTGGGTGGAGCAGTGCTGAGAGATCTGAAGTCAACATTGTGATGCTGTGAGTGGGTGACGGACGTGAAGTGGATGGAGAGATCTCAGAGTGGAAAATGTTCAGGAACCAGGAGACCTGAGGGTCACAAAGGTAACTTATGTAGACAGCAAATTTCCAGGGGTGTTGCCTGCAATTGGAGTGGAATGGAATACTAAAGTAGGTGCCGGCATCGTTGAGAAAGGTGGAAATACTCTAGTGGGAAAGAAGTTGTGCTTATGAGCAGGGCCACTATTTTGCATTAAAGTGTGCATTCGTGATGCTGAAGGTCTGTTGGGATCAGAATGGAGAGAAAGCTGTGTGTGAAAAGCTCTGTGACTTCCCCACTTTGGGTTATTCACTTAGCCTCCCTACATTTGCTTTTTTCACTGTGTTCTGTCTCACGTTTAGAAATATTTGTGAAGTTCCCACGTGGAGAGTATATTAGATAGAGGAAAGACCAAAAGTAGGGAGGCAATTTAGGAAGCTATCAGTCTTCCAGACAACAGATGGAGGTGGCTTGAGTTCTGATGATGACAGTGTATATTCTAGACAGTTTTTTAAAATAGAACCTAACAGAGAAGAAATAATCGAGGTGAATTTTCAGACTTCTGTTGCCTTTTATTCAGATAAGAATGACAAGAGAAGGAATAAATTGAGAGAAGACCAAAAATTCACTTCTGTGCATGTTATATTGAAAACACCCAGATAGAGAAGTCAACTAGGAATTAGAATATTAATGCTTGCTATGGTCACAGGTCTGGGCTCAACATGGAAATATAAAATTTATGATTTTATAGTGTTGAAAGCCATAGGAATAGATTAAATCACCAGGAAAAGAAAAGGGACAGAGGAGAAGAGAAGCTAGCACAAAACCCTGTAGAATTACATCTGAACATGCCTCAGTGATCAATCAGCAAAGGCACAAGAATAAGTGGACCAGAGAAGTAAAAGGAAATCTAGGAGAGCATGGTGTTATGGAAGGCAAGAGAGGAAAGTATTTTAAGTCAAATGCTTCAGAGAAGTCCAGCAAGATGAATGCGGGGAAAGGTAAAGTGGACTTGGTGAGCTTGGTGTCAACAATGTCACAGGAGACTACATGAGACCACTCCTCCCACGGGTCAGAACCCTGGCTCTGGGCTTTCAGGCTCCCGGCTAAAGGGATGGGTGCTATCCCTACTAGTGAATATCCAGGACTGCTGAATACTTAGAAAAATTTACCTTTTGTTGGTTATACCAGAGTTGCATATACTTTCCCTGGTCTGTTCATTCACTTTCCAATTGCAGCCAGATGGTCAGGCAGGGTGTCAGCAAAGAGCTGAGCTATTGGCACATATGCTTTCCAGTTCCTGAGTCCCCACAGAGGAGCTTCTGCTTGAAGAATTTCTTCTACTTTATTACAAAACTTAAAATATTTGAAGGAATAACTCACACAGTGCACCTTCCCACTTAGATGCTTTCTCTTCATTGTTCCATTTAAAATAGCCCGATATTACACATAACCACATAACATAAGAGGAATGGAATGCCATCTGATGCAATATCATTAACAATAGTTAACACATCCATGGCACTTATGTGCCAGGGACTGTTCGAGGTGCTTTGTAAACATTAACTAATTTGATCCTCGCAGCAAATCTGTGAAGTAGTTACGTTCTATTATTATTTCCATTTTACACTTGAGGACAATGAAGCCCAAAGAGATTAAATAACTTGCCCAAGTCTAGCTCCAGAGTCCAGACTCTTAATCATTAGGCAACACACACACACTCTCTCTCTCTCTCCTTATGTGAAGTCAAAGCAAACTTATAAAAGAGAACCAATGAACCCAAGAGCCAGAGCGTTTAAGTCACTCTAAACTGGCAGAAACTGGCTCCTAAAGTGCCTCAGAGGACAAAGTGTGAGAATGCATCAGGTAATAGAGACATGGACTCTGCTCAGCTCCCTATGGAGGGCCCCTTCTGCAAACCCCATGGACTCATTGCCTAAACTCATTACAGGAAATCCCTAAGCCTTAAGGTGACTCTAACACTACCGGCTCTTAAGGAGGCAAGCCAAGGGTAACCGTGTACATTCAGTCACATGGCGATCTTCACTCCAACAGAGAGGAAATCCAAGCTGCACTTGCTTTTGGAAGCCGTCTTTTAATTACAATCTGCCATTTTTAAAATAGAAGAGCCAGGTGCATTTTAGTATATTCCAGTGCAATATCTCCTGGGGGTTTCAGGCATGTTTTAATTATTAAAATTCTCAATGCTCCCAAAGGACATAAACCAGCAATATTGGAACGAATGTAAAAGTAAATGCACGAATAGCATAAATCTTTTAGTTTCGACCTCAAAAGTTTTGCCTGATCATGGAGACCATTTCAGATTTTGTTACCAGTGAACACTGGCTAGCTCTATGAGTATTAGGCTAAAAAGGGAATATAGGTTATTAGTAACATAAAATGCAAGATTCTTTGTGGTTATTGTCAGCTTGGGGGAAGATATTTTGGTTCTATGAGTTCTATCCAACAGGTATAAAAAGTAGCTAAAAAAACCCCTAGTTCTCTTCATTCATTCATTCAATAATCATTTATTGATGCCTTATTATGTTCCAGAAGTTGAATCACAATGACGAATAATATATTCATTGTTTGCCAAAACCACATAATTTAAGAAAGGGTAAATAATCAGCCCACATTAGCACCATGTGGCCAGTTAGGTATAAACACAAGTTGCTATGGCAACATGCAGGATGCCACCTGCGTATTGAAAGTGTCGGCAACAAGAAAAATAAAATCCTTCACTTTCTTATCCCTCAAAAGTGTGACTTTCCTCCTGAGGAATGTTTGTTTTGGAGAAAACCCACAGGTAAGAGCCCGTCAGCCTCTCCTCGCCCTTGCCAGGGCATCCGCCCTCCAAAGCTTCAGAAAAGCCGTAGGTGTGGGGGGGTGAGGTGCAAAGAAGGGGTGCAAGGCTGAGGCAACGATGGGGAAATTTTATTTGTACTCAACTGATGCTTTATGCATAGTGCTAAACTCGGTGGGTTCTTCCTTCAGATCAGCGGGCCTTAACCAGAGGTCCATAAATGGTCTTTAAAGGGAGATAAGAAAACCCCCTAAACTTGTATAAAAATTGCATGAATTTTGTGGAGAGTCCATGAAATGCATAACATTCTCAAGAGTTCAATATATATATATATATATATAAAGAACCATTCAGAGACACGTTCAGACTTTACAGGGGGTAGGAGAAGCTTTCGGCGGTCCTCTTTGAGAATAAAATTACAAAATTACAAATGTGAAATCAAATTTATGAACATGACCATTATTTAGAATGAAAAGATAATATTCCTTTTAATTAACTACCCGGCACAGCTCTTCAATACTTTTTTCTAGCCATTTTCAGCTGTGTCCCTTTTGATCTAATATCACCGCGGTCAGTTCTCCCAGTTTGTAGGGGTCTGCGCTTCAGTGGATGGAGGAGGCTATCACAGGGCCAGGCTTTGCCTGCTGTGCTGAGCGCGCCCGTGTTAGTGATGCAGGTGGAGAAACCACTTTCTTCCAGATCAGTCCGACCCAGGGGTTTGCAGCGGCGCGTGCTCGCTCTCTCGGCCGCCCCAGCGCTGGCGCGGGCGCTGCGCGTGCGGTCCTCCCGCGTCCCTGAGCCGCCCGACGCCGCCGCGTGCGGTCCTCCCGCGTCTCTGAGCCGCCCGACGCCGCCCTGTGCGGTCCTCCCGCGTCTCTGCGCCGCCCGACGCCGCCCTGTGCGGTCCTCCCGCGTCTCTGCGCCGCCCGACGCCGCCCTGTGCGGTCCTCCCGCGTCTCTGAGCCGCCCCACGCCGCCGCGTGCGGTCCTCCCGCGTCCCTGAGCCGCCCGACGCCGCCGCGTGCGGTCCTCCCGCGTCCCTGAGCCGCCCGACGCCGCCCTGTGCGGTCCTCCCGCGTCTCTGCGCCGCCC
>VSMD01099750.1:0-82013 GCA_008750895.1 Mirza zaza | reverse complement strand
TCCTCTTTGTATTCAACTTGCTTCTTCTCTGTATGTAACTTTGTCTTCTATTATATTTGACACATACCCCAAATAAATATCTTGATATCATACCTGATATGCTATGTGCTAAAAATTTCACTGACTCAGGAAAAATAGTTGGTACAGAACCCATTAAATTTCAAACAGATTCTACTAAAGTGCTACTCAAACTTTCCCATAACCCTTGAAACCAGAAAGATCAAACCTAAAGTGGACAGCTTTATACCCAAAGACTTTCTCATGTGCTGCACTAGCCCTTGCCATTTTCCTGTCCTTTCAGAAAAGAAGCCAATGGCTAAGGAAAATGATTTCTTCCTGTAAAGAAACCAAATGATTGAGGAAATTAATTTGTTCATGACCTCAGAGGTATCAACAAAATTGTGATTCTTTACCTCATCATAATATGAAAGCCGAATTTGATCATTAAATTTAAGATCATTAAATGGACCATACAGTCCATAATTTCAGGGCATGGCTTTAATGAGGAAAGACAGATTAAGAATGTCTAAACTTATCGTAGGCCCCTTAAAAAATAACAGTTGAGAAGGTTTTCAGATTTAATGAGATATAGAAAACACTGCATAAGGTAAATCTTAAACACAAACACCCCTAAGTATATCATATTCAATCTACAGAAAAAAAATACAAAAAAGAAAATCTTAAAGGAGGCCAGAGAAGGAAAAACACATTAGATACAAAGAAACAAGGGTAAAAATCACAGCAAACTTCTCACTAGAAACCATGCAAGCATGAACAGAGTGGAATAAAATATTTAAATTGTTGAAAGAAAAAATTGCTAAGCTAGAATTCTATATTCACTGAAATCATTCTCCAAAGTGAAGAAGAAGTAAAGATTTTCTCAGACAAACAAAGACTAAGGGAATTCAGTGCCAGTAGACGTTCCCTGAAAGAAATATTAAAAGAAGTTCTTCAAGTGAAAGAGAAATTATACAGATTAGAAACTTGCATCTATTTAAAGAATAGAAGAACAATGGAGAAGAAATAAGGTAAACTA
Source organism: Mirza zaza (assembly GCA_008750895.1). Taxonomy (NCBI): domain Eukaryota; kingdom Metazoa; phylum Chordata; class Mammalia; order Primates; family Cheirogaleidae; genus Mirza; species Mirza zaza. Next base: position 80,977 of record VSMD01099750.1, on the reverse strand, counting down.
AAATGTTATTTTTCTCATTCTTCATTGATCTAAAAGAAAACTGTTTATTTAAAGTAAGAATAGTAATGGCATATTGGGTGATTGTAGCAAATGGATGAGTGAAGTGAATGACAGCATTGTCAAAAAAAAAGGTGGGGAGGAGAGAAATAGATATACTTGGTGAGGAACTGGCAAGTGAAGCTTGAAAGACACAAACTACCAAACTACCAAAGGAGAAATAGATAACCCAAATATCTCTATATCTATTAAAGAAATTGAATTGATATTTAATAACTTTTCAAAAAAGAAATTACCAGGATCAGATGATTTTACCAGTGAATTATATCCAACGTTTATCAAGGAAATAATACTAATTCTACACAATATCATCCAGAAAATGGAAGCAGAGGGAACATGTTCCAATACATTTTAAGAGGCCAGCATTGCTCCAATACCAAAAATGGATTAAGACATTACCAAAAAAAAAAAAAAAAAGTTGTAGAAGACCAATATCCAATATCTCCCATGATTATAGATTCAAAATGTTTAATGAAATGTTAACTAATTAAATCTAGCAACATATAAAAAGGGGTTAACACATCACGATCAAGTGTAATTCATTCTAGGAAAGCAATGTTGGCTCAACGTGTATAAATTAGTAAATATAATTCATTATATTCACAGGGTGATAAGAAAAAAATCATATCAATAGATGCAGAAAAGGCATTTGACAGAATTTAATGTATTTTCATGGTAAAAATCTCAAAAACTTAGGAATAGAAGGCTCACATAACAGTTATGGTGAATGACTGCTAAATGCATTTCCCCTACAATAAGAAGGCAAAGATATTTTCTCTCACCACTCCTATTCAAATTATATTGAACTGCCTAGATAATGTAAAAATACAATAAATAAATTTTGCATACTAGAAAGAAATATTAATAAGAAAGCTATATTTTTCACAGATGGTATGATACTCTATGTAGAAGACTCCAAAGATACCTCATATCTTTCACATAAGTTAACTAGAAATTGATCATAGTAATAAATGTAAAATGCAAAAGTATAAAACTTCCAAAAGAAACCATAAAAGAAAGTTTCTGCACAGCCAAGGAAACCATCAGTAGAGCAAACAGACAACCCACAGAGTGGGAGAAAATATTTGCTCTCTACACCTCTGATAAAGGTCTAATAACAAGAATTTATCTAGAACTTAAAAGAATTAACAAGAAAAAAGCAAACAATCCCATCAACAAATGGGCAACAGAAATGAAAAGAAACTTCTCCAAAGAAGACAGAATAATGGCATGCAAACATATAAATAAATGCTCAACTTTTCTAATTATTAGAGAAATGCAAATCAAAACCTCAATGAGATACCACCTAACACCAGTAAGAATGGCCTATATCAAGAAATCCCAAAACAACAAATGCTGGCGAGGATGCGGAGAGACAGGAACACCCCTACACTGCTGGTGGGACTGCAAATTAGTGCAACCTTTGTGGAAAAGAATTTGGAGATACCTCAAACAGCTAGAAATAGAAATACCATTCAACCCTGCAATAGCATTGTTGGGCATCTACCCAAAAGAGCATAAGACATTCTATTATAAAGACATCTGCATCCGAATGTTTATAGCAGCACAATTCACTATTGCATGGTCATGGAAGCAACCCAAGAGCCCATCAATTCATGAATGGATAATTAAAATGTGGTATATCCTCACAATGGAATATTACTCAATCCTAAGAAATGACGGTGAGCTAACACCGTTTATGCTATCTTGGATTAAGCTTAAGCCCGTTATCCAAAGTGAGGCGACACAAGACATGGAAAATGGGCCCTACATCTACTCGCCATCAAATTGGTACTGACTGATTAAAACTATGGTTTTCAAATGGTGGCAATGCTCACCAGGGATTCGGGAGGGGGAGGACCCAATCTTAGGGAGGTGGCGAGTATTTTGGAAGGGAAGGGCATAACTCTATCCCTTCTTAGGGAGAGGCAAAGATATACAATGTAACCAAAATGTCAAAAAAAAAAAAATCAAAACTAAACTTTTTATCGGGTGGTGGGCAGGTGGTAGTGGGGAGGAGGAAAGGGGCGTATGCTTCCACAACGAGTGTGACGCACACCACCGGGAGATTGGACACATCGGGGGGAGGGAGGGGGGCAGGGGCAATATTTGTAACCCTAACAATATTTGTACCTCCATAATATGATGAAATAAATAAAAAAAAGAAAGAAAGAAAAAAAAAGAAATTCTATGTGGCTTTGGGTTTGGTGATAAACATTTAGCTATAATGCTAAAAGTATAATCCATGAAAGAAAAAAATGATAAATTGGACTTTACTAAAATTAAAATCTACTTTGCAAAAGACACCATTAATGGAATGACAAGGCAAACCAATTAATGTGAGAAAATATGTGTAAAACAAACACCTGACAAAGGATTTGCATCTAAAATATGCAAAGAACTCTTAAAATTCAAGATTTAGACACCAAAAATTCATTTAGAAATGGGCACAATATCTGAACAGATGCCTCAGCACAAAAGATATACAGATGAAAAATAAGCATAGAAAGAAATATTCGACATAGTTTGTCATTAGAGAATTGCTAATTAGACAATGAGATTCCACTACATATTTATCGGAATGCCTAAAAATCCAAAAACTGACAGCCATTTCTGATGTGGATGAAGATCACAAGAACTCTCATTCAGTAGTGGGAATGCAAAATGGGACAGACACTTTGGAAGACAGTTTGACAGTTTCATGCAAAGTAAATGTAGTTTTATCATATGATACAACAGTTGTGCACCCAGATACCCACCCAACTTATCTGAAACCTTACACCCACAAAAAAACCTATACACAAATATTTATAACAGATTTATACATTATTACTAAACACCATAAACAATGCAAATGACCTTACATAGGTAAATGAATATATCCACAAAATGATATATCCATAAAATGCAAAATTATTCAGCAACAAAAAGGGACAGCTATGCAAAGACATGAATGAATCTTAAATTCATATTACTATTTTATAAAAATCAGACAGATGGGTTACATACTATACAATTTTATTTATGTAGTTATACAGTAAGAGTTGGTAACTATATTAGTGCTTGCCATGGATCTGGTGAGGGAGTTGGGTTGGTTAGGTGAAGCACATGATATTTTTTTTGAAGTAGCCAAACTATTCTGTCTGATACTATTGGATGCATGGTACCACAGATTTGTCAAAACTCATAAACTTTACAGCACAAAGCATGAAACTTCATGTAGGGAAAAATTTACACACCATTTAGGAAGTTGATATGATTACAAGATGAAATTCATACTCTAAAAGGAGAATCTAAATGAGCTACAAATAATTGAAATAACCTTACTGAAAGGAATGGAAGGGGAATGATGTTGACTGAAGTAACTCTGGAAATAAATCTAGTCACTATGACTGAAGGTAAAATGAACTACACATAAGCACTGCATTCTAGTTGATAAAATCCATTCCCACTGAAGTATGGATTAATAATACTGGAACCACTATACAATATATGTTTAGTGGAATTGAACAACTGAGTATATGAATGGCAGATGGAGGGAACTGTAGTTGAAGTGAGAGGTTAAAGACAAACAAGGGAAGGCTAGAATGATACATGCAGTAATGAATTAGAGATGGAGACATCAGTATGAACTCATGTTTACCTTACTATAGATACAGATGGAGACATATGGAAATGTTTATAGATATGAACATATACATGTGTTCATATGTATGCATATATTTATTTGCTTTATCAGCTGAGAGGACCTAGAAATAACAACACCTAAATATTGATAGCCAAATATATGGATAGAATCCACATCTTGGCTTCTAATACTGTTCTCCAGTAAAAGGTACCAGGGCTACTTAGAGAAATGATTGATCCTAGAGCTAGAGATGGAAATATACAAGATGAACTTGGAACATCCTATTATGCCAGAAAGTAATGATGTGCTAAACAAAATAAAACAAAACAAAAATACATATACACAATGATGAGGATATGTCCAAGGGACATAGGGACAGGGGTACCAACTGAAAAACATCCTGTGGCCAAAGATGCAACAATTTGAACAACAATCAAAAAATAAGTTGCATTAGATTATAACTCAAAATATAAAATAAATATCCATGAGCTCACACTTATATAAATGAATGATCGGATAAGTAAATAATGGGTAGAACAGACACAGCTCCTGTTTAGTTCAATTTCAGTTATTTTATGTAGAAACTCTATCCTCAAAGAGATGGAAAATAATTCCTCATTCCTAAAATTTGGGTTTTGTGTAATGATTTCTATTCAAAGAGTATGGCTGGAAACGAGGAAGAACAGAATAAATACATAGTGTAGAAATCTGCCACTACCTCAGCCAGATGATCAAGGTCAATGCCAACAGTGACAAACTGTGTTGACAAAATGTACCCTTGATGTGATGTGATGAAAATAACACTTTACCTCTATGGCCATCCTTCCTCCCCCAGTATGACTCAGCTGAATAATGAGAAAAACAATGAGCAAAACCCAGCTGAGAGACATTCTACAAAATACTTGACCGGTACTCCTCAAAACTGTCAAAGTCATCAAAAACAAATATAGTCTAGGAAACCATCACAGGCAAGGAAGCCTAAGAAGACATGACAACTAAATAAATGCAACATAATGTCCTGGATGGGGAACTTTAATAGACAAAAGACATTAGTAAAAACTAAGGAAATGTGAATAAATTATAGACTTTACTTATTAACAATGTATCAATATTGGCCCTTTAGTTGTGACAAATACATAATTCTAATGTAAGATATTAACAATAGGCAAAACTGAGTAGGAGGTATATGGGAACTCTTTGTACTATCTTCTCAACTTTTCTGTCAATCTAAAAGTATTCTAAGATAAAAAATTTTAGTCCCCTTTCCCCACAGAAAGCAGTTGAAGTATATTTTTGTGAAAATATTTTTAATAAAATCAACTATTCTTTCCATTTTTAGTATAACTATGGGTAGCTCAGCCATGATTCTCTTTGTAGTGGATGGGAGTCATGGACTTGGAAGGAAAAATAATGTAAAAACTAGGGTATTTGCATATTTATATTTGCATGTTTTTCCATGGGACTCTGGAAAATATCTATTCAAAAGAATAAATAAATTTATTTTGGGATTATTTACATTCAGCTATTTCTTGGCTTTGGTTTATGCATTACCTGTGTATATTGATCTTTTAATAGAATATGGTCAAGTTTACAGAAAATTTATGATCATGAAATTGGCTAGGTAAAACTGCTGTTTGATGAAATAGAAATTAATTTTTTATTTTATCTTAAAATATTGTAGCCTTTTCAGTCTCACTTCCTTATCGGGAGATTTAAATAATTATTTGAGGTTCTTATAGTCATGAGAATGAGACTAAGAGCATTTATTATATAGCACCATCAAGTTTTTCTCTAATTCTGCAGTCTCCAAGCCCTGGGGCCATAGACCTGTGCTGGTTGTTGGCCTGTTAGGAACCAGGCTGCACAGCAGAAGGTAAGCAGCAGTGAGTGGAGGGAAGGTCATCTGTATTTACAGCCGCTCCCCATTGCTTGTATCACTGTATAAACTCCACCTCCTGTCAGATCAGCTGTGACATTAGATTCTCATAGGAATGTGAACCCGACTGTAAACTGCACGTATGAGGGAACTAGGTTGCCTGCTCCTTATGAGAATCTAATGCCTGATGATCTGAGGTGGAGCTGAGGTGGTGATGCTAGTGCTGGGTAGTGGTTGCACATATAGATTATAATTAGCAGAGGTTTGCACAATAAATGTACTGCTAGTGAATCATCCCCAAACCATCCTCCCCTGCCCAGGTCCTTGGAAAAATTATCTTCCATGAAACTGGTCCCTGCTGTCAAAAAGGTTGAGGACTGCTGCTCTAATTCTTAGGGCTTTGGTAAATCTTTCCTAGGACCTGAATGGCTTTTGACACCTGATGTAGTGGCTTACAATTTGAAACACTTGCAATGTTAATCATCTATAAAGGCTGTAGTTGTGTGAGCTCTTACTGGAAAACAGTAAAGAGATTCCTCAAAGAACTAAAAAGTAGACCTATCATTTGATCCAGCAATTCTACTACTGGGTATCCACCCAAAGTAAAAAGAAATCATTTTATAAAAAGATGCTTGTACCCAAATGTTTATTGCAGCACAATTCACAGTGACTAAGATACAGAATCAACCTAAGTGCCCATCAATTCATGAGTGGATAAAGAAAATATGATATATACATACATATATATATGTAAATATATACACACCATGGAGTACTATTCAACCATAAAAAGGAATGAAATAATGTCTTTTGCAGCAACTTGGTCTTTGAATATCTGAAATGTGTACTAATCATAAGTAGTTAATATGTTTCTCTTAACACCTACTTTTATTGAACTTAAACAGGTTAGCTCTGTTTTTGTATAATTCACATAGAGTACCAATACGGTTGTCTAAATATTCTAAAGGTCACCTACCTTATATGCCTATTCTACAAGATAACTGAATTATGAGTTTTTAAAATAGATTTTGTTATGTTTTAAGGAAAGTGAGTCTACAAGTTAGTTCTTTTGACAGTAGAAAAAAATCTCAGGAAAAACTCCACAGAGATGTATTTCACAGATTTATTCATTACAAGGATATCAAATCACAGGAAAGTGAAGATTTTAGATATTGATTGGATGTGGCTTCAGGTAGGGAGCTAAGAACTGATTAAGAATATATATTTAAAAATTAGTTTCCCTGTGTCTGAAAGCCCTAAACACTTTATAACTCTATTTTCTGAAATATCATAATTGTTATCTAATTTGATCTAAAATTATACAACAATTTTAAATCTGTTTGATTTTCCTGTTGTATATGGAAAGGCAGAGATTTATATTGTATATAAGGTCGATTTCCTTAAAACAATGCTGGATTTTTTACTAGTTCCATCATTTACTGTGACAGTGCTCCCAATATTATCATAAACACTACATGAAACAAATGCTCAAGGAAGCTTGATGCTATCAAAATAGAAAGCCATATGGGAACAGGATGATTTTTACAATGTAGCAAAAATCCAATTGTTTCATTGGCCACTGACGAGGTGGCCAATTAACCATGAATATTTATTAGATAATACTTTTTAACAATTTCATAAAACTCAAGGCAATATGGTAATAGAGCCAGATTCACGAGTACCTGGGATTTGATTTAGATAATTCAGGCAATTTCATTTTTGCTGACATTAGAAATGTGATTAAACATTGTTGACATTAATTTCATTCAATAGTTACTTTGGGCTTTTGACTGTCTCCTTCTGAAAAAAATGTGAATTATTTGACTCAGTTTCAGCCATAATGGCAGGATTTGGAGGCAAAATAGCTTATTGTATAAAATAGATGCTGTCTTACCCTGGAGTAAAACCTTGTGATACTTCACCGATGATGGAATGAAACATATAAATATCATCTAGAAGACCAAGCCTGTTAATAATAGGAATGATGAGGTATCATACTACCATCACTACAATTAAAATAGATAGCTGTGTAATGTGTAAAATCATTTTCTAAGATTATTTTCATTCAACATTCATAAGAATGGTTTTATAGTTATAAGCATAATATAAACATGGAAAATACTAAAGAAATAAAATATTTCACGAATTTAAAAGATGTCATAACACATAAAAGGAGACCAACAATAAAACAAGTAGTTAGAATTTAGTCTAATGGTAGATTTAGTCTAATGGTAGAATTTAGTCTAATGGCACAGTTCTGGAGACATCTGTAGGAATGGCAAATTATCAAGACTTAACTACGAGGGTGACGCCAAGGAAAGATACTGGCAGGTGCTGTTTGAGATGAATGCTAAAGGACAAATAAGCATTAGGTTTTCAAAATAGTGGTAGAATAACATTCCAGTGGATGGTGGCAGAATAGGTCAAATTTCAAAGGCATGAAGAAACATGGTTTATTTGGTTATAGATTTATTTCAGATAATTCATTTAGAGATGAGGCTGAAAAGTACTTGGGAGAAAATCAAGGAAATCACTCACCTGTTTTTTTCTGTCATTCATAAAACATAGAATAGGAAAAACTTCCTGTATTAATTAGTCAAGTTTCTCCAGAGAAACAATCAATTGTATGTGGGGTGAGGAGGAAGAAAGGAAGACAGAGAGAGATATTCATTTTAAGGAATTGGCTTATGCAATTACGAAAGGTTGGCAAGTTCAAAATTTATAGGGCAGGTGAGCAGGCTGGACACTTAGTCTGGAACTATAATTTCAGAGAGCTCCCTTTTCTTTTAAGGCCTTCAACTGATTGGATAAGGCCCACCAACAACGAGGAAAGTTATCTGCTTTAGCCAAAATCTACTGATTTACATGTTAATCTCATCTGAAATATACTTTCACTGAATCACTTAGACTGGCATTTGACCACATATTTGGGTAGCATGTCCTAGCCAAGTTGACAAAATTAACTATCACAAATCCACAAATCCACAACTTGTCAGCTTCTCAACGGCATATCTTCTTAAACTATACTTAATTTACATATAACAACAACAAAGTCACATTTCTGCTTAGCATGTCAGAGGGACACCTCAGAGGGATTTTACGTTCAGTTCCAGAACACTGCAACAAAGTGAATGTTGCAATAAAGTGAGTCGCAAAATTTTTCAGTTTCTCAGTTCATAAAAAAATTATGTTTACGCTGCACTGTGACCTACTAAGTGTGAAATAGCATCATGCCTAAAAATGTATATACTGTCATTAAAAAACTCTTTATTGCTAAAACTGCTTACAATCATCTGAGTCTTTGAGGACTTGTAAACTTTTTTGCTGGGGGAGGTTCTTGCCTCCATGTTGGTGGCTGCTGACTGATCAGGGTGGTCACTGCTGAAGGCTGGGGCAGTTGTGCCAATTTCTTAAATATGCCAACAGTGAAATGTGTCATATCAGTTGACTTTTCCTTTCATGATATATTTCTCTGTAGCATGCTGTTTTATAGCATTTTAACCACAGTAGAATTTCTTTCAAAAGTTGAGCAAATCCTCTCAAACCCTGCAACTGCTTTAACGACTAAATTTATGTAATATTCAAATTATTTGTTGTCATTTCAACAATGTTCAGAGCATCTTCACCATGAGTAGATTCCATCTCAAGAAACTACTTTCTTTGCTCATCCATAAGAAGCAGCTCCTCATCTATTGAAGTTTTATCATGAGATTGCAGCAACTTGGTCACATCATCAGGCTCCACTTCTAATTCTAGGATTCTTGCTATTTTTTTACCACATTTGCAGTGACTTCTTCTACTGAAGTCTTGGACCCTCAAATTATCCATGAGGATTGAAATCAACTTCTTCCAAATTCCTATCAGTGTTGATATTTTTACCTCCTCCATGAATCACAATAGCATTAATAATGGTGAATCCTTTCCAGAAAGTTTTCAAATTACTTTTCCCAGATCCATCAGAAGAATCACTATGTATGGCAACTGTACCCTTAAAAAATGTAATTCTTATAAATAATGAGACTTGAAAGCTGAAATTATTCCTGATTCTTTGGCTGCAAAGTGTATATTATGTTAGTAGGCATGAAAACATTTATTTCCCTGTATATCTCTATCAGAGCTCTCCTGTGACCAGGTGCATTATCAATGAGCAATAATATTTTGAAAGGAATATTATTTTCTTAGCAGCAGGTCTGAACAGTAAGCTTAAAATATTCAGTAAAACATGCTGCAAACAGATGTGCTGTTATCCAAGCTTTGTTGTTTCATTTATAGAGCATAAGCTGAGTAGATTTAGCATAATTTTTAAGAGCCCTAGGATTTGTGTGTTTACTAGAGTAGCACTTTTAATTTCCTTCAAGAACATTTCATTTGCATTCACAACCTGGCTAATTTTTTGGCACAAGAAGTCTAGCTTTTGGTCTGTCTTACCTTTCAATTTGCCTTCCTCACAAAGCTTAATCATTTCTAGCTTTTGATTTAAAGCGAGAGATGTGCAACTCTTCCTTTCAGTTGAACACTTACAGGCCACTGTAGGGTTATTAATTGATATAATGTTGTGCAGCAGTCAGAACACACACGTTTACTTATTGTTTTCTGTCTTATATGAGTGTGGTTTGCAGCACTCCAAAAGATTATAATAATACCATCAAAGATCACAGACTATCATGATAAATATAATAAAAAATTTTGAAATATTGCAATTATTATCAAAATGCAACACAGAGGCACAAAATGAGCACACGCTATTAAAAAAATCATACTAATATACTTGCTTGACACATGGTTGCCACAAATTTCAACTTGTAAAAAACAGTATCTGTGACGAATAACAAAATAAAGTGAGGTATACCTATACAACTATTTTGCATATAATTGAAAATGAACTCCTTTCTACAGGAAACAATGAAAAGTTCTTGGGTAATATTGACCTTCCTTCTTAATAATCTGTAACTTAATACTCTGATGTTAACAATATTTAAATACTAATATATAAAGTCAATACATCTTATCCTATGAAAAGGGAATGATTGAGGGAAGAAAACAAAGATATTAGATACACACGCATCCATCTATAAAAAATTAAGGAAGAAGCATTCATGACAATTGCTAGCTTCATTCTATAACTGGCTTCTAAGTGGAAGGTATAACTACATTCCTCCACTACCCATTCTGTATTCTCCTTGCCCTGAGGAAGCACCTCAAATGGTCATGGTAGGGTGATAAAGAGGTAAACCTCCATTCCTGGGTCTGGGCTATTAGAAGTCCTGTCTGAATTGGGTTGTAGTTTTCCTTTGACTTTAATCACCTGGCATGGTAATACTAATAAATGCCCTAAAGAATCTTCTATATTTCAGACATACTCTTCCTTATCTCCATTGTGGAGCAGCAGTCCAATTTTCTTTGAGTTATCAGGATCATTCATCCAAGCCAACACTGTAACTCCCTTCTTTGCTCGTTGACTCAGAAGCCTGAGGAGCCCAAGGTGGCCAGGTAACAGCCTTAACTTCCAATTCAATGGAATCATTTTCATATCTCCCAGTGGAAGCATTCCTCCCTTTGGACCTAAGACCCTTAGGCCAGAAGAATATAAGGTCACAGGTATAGGAAGCGAACATTTTTCTAGTAGGTCACCAGAAGTAATAGTGTTGCCACTTCCATTTCCACCCTTGATTCTTGGGCCCCGAAACCTGATTACAGAAAAAACAGAACAATAATATATTGAATGCAGAATCAGAGCTATACAGCCTTCTGCAGAACTTTGCCCCAGCCCTGCCAGGTATTGCCACCACCTGGCAAGGAAACAGAGTCCTCAAGGGACATTCGCTATTCTACCAAGCCAGCTGCTTCAGGAGAGAGGGGAACATGGTGAGACAAGTGAATTGTTTGAGCATGGGCCCATTACTATGAATACATTTCATATGCTGTGAAATTAGTTCCTTGATTAGAAACAATGCTATGTGGAATACTGTGACACAGTGGATAGGGCATTCTGTAAGTCCATGGAAGGAAGTTTTCACCGAAGCATTCTATGCAAATCCATGCCAAGAATAAGTGTGTTTCAGTAAGAGCAAACATTGCCACTTCCATGATGAAAGCTGTCCAGTGTCATCAATGTGCCACCACATGGCTGACTGATCAGTCCTGGGGAAGGGTGCCATATAGGGACTCAGTGTTGGCCTCTGCTGCTAGAAGATTGGGCACTCAGCAGTGACTGCAGCCAGGTTGGCCTTGATGAATGGAAGTCCACGTTCCTGAGCTTATGCATTACCTCCATGCCTGCCACTGTTTAATACCGTGTTTCCCTGAAAATAAGACCTACCCATAAAATAAGCCGTAGCCGGATTTCTAAGCATTTGTGCAATATAAGCCCTACCCTGAAAATTAAGACCTAGTGGTGGGCGTGGCTACGCAGCATATCTGCACAACCCATGCATTTCATCCTGGAGCGGTAAAGAAGACCAGCAGGACTTCTCATCTGCCCCATCGTGACAGCTACTATCCCAGAGGTGACCGGAAAGGTGAGGTCAGCCCCACCAATAAGGTTGGCTCCCCCTGTCAGGTCCCAGCCATCCTGTGCATGCTGCAAGCTGAGGCTTTGAGGGGAAAATAACACATCCCCTGAAAATAAGCCCTAGGATGTCTTCTCGAGGAAAAATTAATATAAGACCCTGTCTTATTTTCAGGGAAACATGGTAGCTGCAGAATGTAGCAGCACAAATTATCTTATTTCACTTATATTCCATATGTAAGAAAAAACCTTTGTCAAACTTAATGTTGAGCTTTATTTTACCACCACTTGCAACGTTATGTAGTGTACCAATGCCCAACTTTATTTTTTATGATACATTCATGAAATAATATTTGGAAATGTTTATCTCTGCACAAATCTCACTCTGGTTTATGATGAAAGAGTTAGTTCCTTAATTCAAATTGGTATGTTCAAAATGAATTTAATAATGAGATGAAAATGTTTAGAATATTTTCAGAAACAAAGAAAATGAACTAACCAACAAATGTAAGCAGTTTTGCTTATTTTTAATAATGAAATATGGGTGGCACATTTATTACAGATTAAGCACAGTCATCAACAGAACTGTTTTTGTTCAGTGTCAAACAAAACTTGATGTGTAAATAACAGGATTATTCCATCTATCAAGTAGTAATATTTTTTCAGACTTGTAATCATTAACTTGAAAAGCATAAATAAGTTGGTAATTTTATTATGCATTTTTTCTTTATAGTTTTCTTAGATTCATTTTCTGTCCATCATATCAAGAATAGCAAATAAATCCTGGTCCTCTCCAGTAACTGCAATTTTCTTGCTTCACTACAGTTTTAAAATCAACAAATCAAAATACCTTCAAGAAGAAAAAGAGAAGATATAATATGTCCAAATTTGCTATGTTAAAATTTCATTTAATTTGAGGATTTTAGAAGGAGTCATACATATTATCCCTACAATGCTTTGCTATTTAAATTTTAGAATTTGAAATAAAGATAAACAAAAATAAAATGACCTACTTATCTGATGTAGTAAATTCCCATGATATTCTGAAGTACAGAAATGAGGACACGTTAGAAAGAGTTACTTTTGAGCTGTGTTGAGATGATATAGAATGATGGAGGGTGATGGCATGTTCTAATGACAGAGCAGTTTAAATTGTGACATGACCCAGGACTGATACAGTTCTATTTGCTTGTTTTATTATATTTCAACCAAGAGCAAACTCTCTTGGTTATTTTGTTCTTTAATATGATTGACTTGCCCTAGTTTTATTCAGAATAACTATCATATTGCAGGTATTCTTGGTCCTTAGCTATAACAGGAAACCAAACAGACAAAATTGCCTGCCTTTGTAAGGCTTATGTATTTGTAAGGAAACACAAATAAAAATAAGTATTATAAATATATATTTATAGGATGTTAAAAATTAAAGTTCTGTGGGGAAAATTTGAACTGACTCAGAAAAATTAAGGGTGTTTGTGGAGGGTGGTTTGATTAGGTCTAGTTGAGAAGACAGCATTGGATTGGAGGGCAATATTTTCAGTAAAGTCCACAGTGAAAATTCCTTTTGTGGGTTTAATACATGACCTCAGTCATACCAGGTTTATAACTTATCTGTAAAGTAAAAATGTATAATCTTATAAATAATTTCATCTTAAGCAGAATGGGCTTTATAATGATTTTCTTACAGACTCTTTCCCTCTTTGGCATTTTATAGTGTTGAAATTTAGTTTCAAACTGTCCTTTATATTTTTAGAATTCTTTTTTTATAGCAAAAAAAAATTGGACTATATTGTTACAGTTAATATTTTGGGAAAGGCAAGATATTTTAGGAAACTTCCAAGGTTCCTCATTGGTTGTCTGAATCACCATACCAATGATATCAGATTATTTTTGTTTGTTTTCATTTTGTGTTTGTTTTATTTTCTTAAGCTAGTTTTCCCATAAATGATACATGATAAAAATCAGGCTCTTGTCTGTAGATTTCTACTAATTACAGTTTTTAGTTTAATTTCAAATAAATGTTAAAATGTTCTTCCTACAGATAAATTTATTTTTAATGAGACTTGAAGAAACGCTAATGGATTCTAATCCTTGAACAAAATGAAGGTTCAGGCCAGTAAAATGGATAATATAGGCAAAATAGTCATTTTCAGATCCCAACTATTTATTTTGAGTTACCACTTAAATAAATAAGATACAGTCTGTATCCATATTTACTAAATGCGATTTCAATGTGGTATTAAAAGTAACTTGCATCAGGTATTTCTACAGAAAATTCAAGTGTAAGTGAGCACTGATACCAAAACAAACTGCAAAAAGTAAACTGGAAAATCCAGTATAGAAGGATTTATTCATTATTCTTTTATTCGTTTATTGAGTATATGTTATAGTTAGGCACTATAGGAGTGAAGGGGGAGTTAGAATGAGTGAGCAGAGGTGGAGAGTGGGTATTTTAGGTACATGTGGCATCTCTGAGAAAGTATTGAAGGAAATAAGATGATGCATTCAGGGACATCTTAGTAATTAGATACAGTTGGAACATAGAATTTCAAAGTGAAAGGATCAAAAGGAGAAGTTGACAAGATAAGCAGAAACTCCATAATATTAGGTAATTACATATGAAATGTCCAATTTCAAATCAAAAGTGTAGTATATTATATCTCAAACAAGAACCAGTATAATTAATCAAAGTATGTGCCTAAACACATCTTAATGGTAGCTTTATGCCAGCAGTGAAGAAACCTGGAAGGTGAGTGGCTATGAAATCGCAAAAGGTGTTTTCCACAGATTGCTGTGAATTGACTATTTTTCCTTGCAAAAAGGGGTCCAAAGTCTGGAAGAAGAGGTAGTCAGCTGGTGCAAGTTCTGGTGAATACCATGGATGCCAGCAAGTTTCCATGTCCAGCCTCCGTAGTTTGAACAACGTTGTGAGACATGTGGTCAAGTGTTGTCTTGCAAGAGGATTGGCCTGTGTCTATTGACACATTTAGGCTGCTTAATTACAAGCATCCTCTTCATTTCATCTATTTGGTTGCAATAGACATTCCATTTCATCTATTTGGTTGCAGTGGACATTCACTGTAATGGACTGACCAGGTTTCATGAAGCTGTAGTGGATAATACCAGCGCTGGACCTCCAGACAGACACTGTTAGCTTTTTTTGATGAATATTTGGTTTTGGACTGTGTTTCAGCACTTCATCTTTATCCAACCATTGTGCTGAACACTTGCAATTGTCAAAATGAATCCATTTTTCATCACATGAACAATACAGTGTAGAAATTGTTCATCTTTATGTTGTGACAACAAAGAAAGGAAAGCTTCCAGACAATTGCGTCTTCTGACACTTGTTTAATTCATGCAGAACCCAACTATCCAGCTTATGTACCTTGCCAATTTGTTTCAAATGGTCCAATATTGCTGGAACAGTAACATTAAAGCTTGCTGCTAATTCATGCATAGGGTGAGATGGATTCGCTTCCACTACAGCTTTTAGTTCATCATTATCCACCTTGGTCTCATGTCGCTCACATGGCCTATTTTCAAGAATGTAAAAACAAGCACCACATATACTCACCAGCAAACTGGTATTCACTGAGCAGCACCTAAGTGGACACATAGGTACTACAGTAATAGGGTATTGGGCAGGTGGGAGGGGCGAGGGGGGCGGGTACATAGACACATAATGAGTGAGATGTGCACCATCTGGGGGATGGTCATGCTGGAAACTCAGACTTGTGGGGGGGGAGGGCATTTATTGAAACCTTAAAATTTGCACCCCCATAATATGCTGAAATAAAAATAAATAAATAAATAAATAAATAAAATCACCAGGATAGAACTTCTCAAACCATCAATGTCCTATGCCTTCATTAGCCACAACCTTCCCAAACTCTTTGTTGATATTGTGAGATTTTTGTACAGCATTTGTTCCATGATGGAACTCGTATTCAAAAATAACATGAATTTTTGACTTATCCACAGTTTCACAAAATTTGCCCTAAAAAAACTGAAAGATAATCACAAGACAAAATGTACATTTGAAAGATTGAGGATGTACCTTCATAATAAAAATAAAACAAGAAATGTCAAAGCGAAATGTCAGAGATATCAACTGTCAAACTTAGCACGTAAGGATACCAAATATTTCATACTTAATAACCTAATACTTGTTATGCTACAAACATGAGTAGACTAATATAGGACTTTAGGCAGAGAAGAAATCTGCTTTTATCTTTGTGTTAGATATTTCAGTCTGTCAGGATGTCAGGCTGAAATTCAGGATATCTATCAGAATCCAGTTGACTTAATCCTAGTGGGAGATGAGGGACAAGGCAGACAGGGTGAAGAATATCGTATGGATTTAAGAGATTTAAAAATAAGTCAGGAGGATCCTTTCCTGGTGAATAAATGAGGTAAGGGAATGGATAGAGTCAAGCATGTCTCTCATGTGGGCAAACACACCTATTGTGGTATCATTTGCATAGATAACAATAAAACACATTTTATAAGTTTTAATAAACATGATACATTTGGATTATTCTGAGTTTCAGGTGCTTGATGGTCAATCAGACCACATATCTAGGTACATAAATATTGGTAATCAGATTAGAATTTGGCAATTAGATTTGCATTTGGAAAAATTTGCACAATAACTAAAGTCAAGTTATGTATAGTATCTCCTAGAGAGAGAGAGAGAGAGAGAGAGAGTGTGTGTGTGTGTGTGTGTGTGTGTATATATATATATATATATATATATATATAACATATACATTACAAGAGGACATGAGCATTACTTACAAGAGAAGCCAGGAAGGAGCTCCAAATGACACCAACTTTTTCTAAGATTAGAAGAGGAACTGAGATTGATAGGGAGAGACAGAAGGAATAGAAAGAGAAGAAGAACAGAATCAGGTCCCATAATTTAACTGAGAAGAGAGTTTCAACAAAATGGGAATGTCAGTTGAAATAATGCAAAGAATTGAAAAAATGATGGTTACTGAACAGTGTCCATTGTATTTTTCAACACAGAGATTATTTTTATTTTGACCTTTGCCAGAGCAGCTGTATTGGAATTATTAATAAAATGGTGACAGATTGAAGCACAAGAAAAAGAAGAAAAGTTTGAGGTCCCAGAAATAATAGAAGGTGATAGGAACCAAATTTTAAATGGATAAGTTAGCTTTATTAAGAGGGTGTTCAACACAAGAAGGAACAAAGCAAGGATAAAATAGAGGCATACATGTTCACAGAAAATAAGACAAGATGTAAAATGATTTTCTGAGTACTAGCCTCTATTTTCTCTGTAAAAGGGTAGGTGAGAATTTGGGAGGAGAAATGGGGGAGGAAAATTAGGAGATAGGCAAGATCATGAAATAAACACTGTGAATAAGAAAAAGGAGGACTTGTGAAAGGATTCTAGGGGAAACTTTAAGAATATCGGTTGAATGTTAAAATTATTCAAAACACCATTTCCCAAACTGCTTCTTATTAGCATCTTTAGCTTTTCTGAATCTAACAAAAGGTTACAGTAATATTTTAGAAGTAATTATGATTAGATAGAGAAAAGGATTTTTGGTCTTATTTTCTCATGCTCAGCCAATTAAAATAATTAAAATATTTATTTTGATGAGCATTAATTAATAATAATAGATGTCTGTTTCAAGGGAGGAGATTGCATATGTTTCTGTCCTGTTTCTCCACAAATATCACTGTATCAACAGCAAAGATATTTAAAAATATTTATAATAGCACATGGAATGAAAGAGGACTTACGAAAGGACTAGAAGCTGTGATGAAATTCATAAACCATATGGGGTTATATTGTTAAGTAGCCCAGAGCAGAAGAAGCTGCACAATGATGGTGCCCAGAGAATTGAGCATTGATGGAGGAGTGGGGTGTGTGTGCAGTGATTTCTCCTGACAGGATCTCAGAGAGAGTCTAAGTCTGGAGCTGAAGTTGGCACATACATATAGGGTCTAGGTGAAGACTCTGGATGAATAAGCAGAAATCAAAAGGAGACTAGAGGGGGAGATACACATCTTAGGGTTGTGGTGAGCATTGTGGGGGCGGGAAGGGAATACCTCTAACCCTTCATAGGGAAAGGCAAAGATATACAATGTAACCCAAAGGTCAAAAAAAGAAAAAAAAAACTTTTATCGGGTGGTGGGCAGATGGGAGAGGGGAGGAGGGGAAGGATATATACTTACAAAATAGGTGTCATGCTGTGCACTACCTGGGAGTAGGACATGCTTGATGTTTTGGTAAGGTGGGGGGTGGGGGAGGAATGGCAGAGGCAATATATGTAACCCTAACAATATTTGTACCCCTATAATATGATAAAATAAAAGAAAAAAAAGGGAAACTGGAGGACAAGTATGGATAGAAGGACAAAGAGAAACCGGAGTAATTAAATCATAGTACAAAGACCAGCTGCCCTCCTTATCCCATTCCCAGGCCCCTATAAAGTAGATTTAGAGATTGACACTAAATCAAAATGTGTTCCCTCCGAATTTGAGTGCTCTGCCTAAGAAGGACTAAGCTTTCCATTGTACGTGTTGTTACACTGGAATAAAGTATTCTCAATTTTTACATTTGGAGAGCCCTTCCTGACAATATAAGCTAAAGTGAAATATGAGAGTTATCACATTGCCCTACCCACACAGACCCAGCTGTTTCATTCAGGGCTGAGACTTAAGTAAAAGCAGAGGAAAATTACATAGCCACCAATTTTATTTCATGTGGTATCTTCGCTCAATTCGAAAGGCATTTGAAGAAATTCAACAGTGTAATATAAGACCACAGTAAATAACAATTACTGTCCACTGGAGTAACTAAGGTATTACAGAGAAATTAACTTTAAAGTAACATTTACTTAGTTTATACAAAGATATCTGAAGTAATATTAAATCTATAAAAGGGTTGTAAGAGGAATTAGGAGTTCATAGTAGAAACGTAAAATTAAATAGTGATATCATGTGAGCACTAAATGAAGTAGAAAAGAGAAGTCTCTATACCTGCAGTTTACTTGGAAATATGTCAAAAAATAAGATGAACTGATGGATGGATAGGGTGATGGGTAAATAAATAGTGATGTGAAAAACAAGCATAGTAAAATGGCAATGTAGAATCTAGGTGGTAGGTTGAAACTTCCGCCTTTGCTGTATCTGTGAAAATTGTCAAAATAAAAGTTGGAAGTGGAGATGGAAACATGGATATTTAGTATATTATGGCATTTGATAGCAAAAACTGCCCTAATTTCCCAGTTCTTCACCTCTCTTTTGTAATGTGACTTTGTAACTCCTTCCATTAAGTCTATTTTCTTTCCCCTTAAGTTGAGCTGGTCCTGTGAGTTTTTTCACCAGTAGAAGGAAAGTGACTGTGTGCCAGGCCTGAGTCAGTCTCCAGAGACTTTTGTGCTTCTACTCTCTTTCTTTAAACCTGCCTCTGCTACCAGAACACGTCAGGCTTGCTAGCTGGAAGAGGAGAAACCACATGGAGCAGGGCTGAATCCCTCCACCTGAGGCCAGTCCAAAGCAGCCAGCCTCCAGCTGACCAGAGAGTGTTGACCATAGACACATGAGCAAGCCCAGCCAAGATTAGCAAAACTACCCAGCCAACTTATAGATTTGTGAGATATAATAAATGGTTGTTGTAAGCCACTATATTTTGGAGTAGCTTATTAAAAAAAAATAAATAAAAAATAAAAGAAAGCATGAAAATAAAAAGAGAAGCCTGTAGAACTTAAAACTTGGACCATTCTCTTTGACCATTATAGATTCAGGAACCTGGGATTATATTTTAACCTATAAGGATCTAATCACATTACTCTGTTCAGCAGAGAATAATTAAGGCTGTTGACCGGTTCACTTTTAAAATAATGGCTAAAGACAAAACATGTAGGAAAAAATAGATTCAGGAAAAAATAAGTATTGCAAAATTTGACAACTTAAATATGTTAGAAATTCCAATACATACATTGGATTGAAAACACTGTGACCTATCCTTTCCTCCCTAAACCAATAAAACTAACAAAAATAACAGAAATGAGTAAATAGTACATGGGAAAATAAGAAAGTTAGTTTTCTAATAGATTTCATAAGGGATAGCTGAAAGATGGAAAGCATAATCACATATAAAGAAAGTCACAGTCTTAAACATACATTGGCAGGGACAGTAAAAAATGTGGCTAGAGCTCCTTTGAGTAGGAAATTATGCAAATCAGTGATAGGACAATTAGTTGTGGCAGCACAAGAGAAGTGACCAGGAGTCCTGCTGCTTTCTCCTCTACTACACATCAAACAATAAGCAGGGTGCTATTATGCAGGAGCAGGATGGCTGGAAAATGAGACAGAAAAGTTAGTACACCAAAAGGCAATCATAACATCAACAAAAATAAATAAATGGCACCTGATCATATTAAAAAGCTCTGCACAGCCAAAGAAACTATCAAGAGAACAAACAGACAACCCACAGAATGGGAGAAAATTTTCGTAAGCTACACATCTTATAAAGGACTGATAACTAGAATCTATTTAGAACTCAGGAAAAAAAGCAAGGAAAAATCAAAGAACCCTATCAAAAAGTGGGCAACGTACATGAACAGAAATTTTTCAAAAGAAGACAGAATAATAGCCAGCAAACGTATGAAAAAATGCTCCACATCTCTAATCATCAGGGAAATACAAATCAAAACCACAATGAGATATCACTTATCTCTAGTAAAAATGGCCTTTATCAAAAAGTCCCCAAACAATAAATGCTGGCGTGGATTCAGAGAGAGAGGAACACTCCTACACTGCTGGTAGGACTGCAAACTAGTCAACCTCTGTGGAAAGCAATATGGAGATACCTTAAAGTGATATTAAGTAGATCTACCATTTAATCCAGCAATTCTACTACCAGGCATCTACCCAAAAGATCAAATGACACTCTACAAAAAAGATACCTGCACTTGAATGTTTATAGCTGCACAATTCACAATTGCAAAGATGTGGAAACAACCCAAGTGCCCATCAATACATGAGTGGATTAATAAAATGTGGTATATGTATACCATGGAGTTCTATTCAGCTTTAACCACTTCAGTACCACGCTCACCGGCCACGAAACCTTTCCCACAGCCGGCACTCATAGTCCA
This sequence comes from Mirza zaza, assembly GCA_008750895.1. NCBI lineage: Eukaryota > Metazoa > Chordata > Mammalia > Primates > Cheirogaleidae > Mirza > Mirza zaza. The sequence continues at coordinate 59,768 of VSMD01099750.1, read as the reverse complement.
CATGATAGTTTGTGCTGTGCCTTGACGACAAATTCTTTTTGCTCTTGTGTGATGAGGAAAGCTTTATAGCACTGAAAGCTTGTTTTACTTTACAGGCAGCTTTATTTGTAATGTAAATCAGAATAGGTAACATATACATATATGTTTTCATTACATTATTTTTAAATGTTCACAATTTTATTTTGATAAATGAAAAATTAGAAAAGTCATATCACAGCTGACGGCTAAAGTCGACGCTTGGCTGTGCGCCGTTCATCGGTGGCTGTCGGCTATAGTCAACAATGCTCCAACAAAAGTGGTTTAAGAAACAATGGTGATATAGCACCTCTTGTATTTTCATGGATAGAGCTAGAACCCATTCTACTAAGTGAAGTGTCTCAAGAATGGAAAAACAAGCACCACATGTACTCACCAGCAAATTGATATTAACTGATCAACATCTAAGTGGACATATAGGAATAACATTTATTGGGTGTCGGGCAGGTGGGAGGGGGGAGGAGGGGATGGGAATATACAAACACAATGAGTGAGATGTGCACCATTTGGGGGATGGTCACGCTTGAAGCTCTGACTCAAGGCGGATGGGGGGCATGGGCAATATACGTAGCCTTAACATTTGTACCCCATAATATGCTGAAATAATAAAAAAAGTCAGTACAGTATCTACAGTATCTGGGGTCACTGGTGATCACAGAAGAAATGGGGGAGCTTTTTATATAAAACAAAATGTCCCACAGACCCTTCACTGTCATCATAGCTAAGCAATTATATAAACATTCATAGCTCTTTCTGTCCCTCCTGTCTCTTGAGCTTTATTGCTGAAATAAAAGCATAGTAGTATTCTAATTAAAAATTGCCAACACCAGAAAGATTTACCAAATAATTGAGAAAAGATAATATCATGAAAGAGACTCAAAAAAACTCAACAGAATTACTCACAATAAGAGTAAGATTACATGAACATATTGGATATAATATTAGAGCAGTTATAATTAATGTCCCCAGAAAGATGGGAGAAGTTACTACATCCACAAGATTTAAAAAGAAATATTAATATTTGAAATTTAAAATTTAATGATTAGATTACTATATTAGTAGCAGAATAGACATGACTGAAGAACATATAGCATGCTGAACGTTTAAGTTGAAATTTTTAAGACACTAAGATCAAAATACAGGTGACATTTTTTAAGAGAAAAGTTAATACACATGGAGGGTAGATGAAGCGTTACAACATTATTTAAAAGCAGTTCTAGAAAAAGAAAAGCATTAGGTAGAGTATAGGGAATACTCAAAAAATGATGAAGTACCATTGATGAAAATGAAAAATTAAAGTACAGAATTCATTTATATGACCTTATAAGAAACATCCTAAAAACAAATGAAATACCCAGGGTGAAGAAAGATAACAAATATAAAAGATGAGTGCTCACAAAAAGAAGGAAAAAATATAAGATAAAGTGCTTTAGAAAGAATAAAATGGATATATATTTTTGTGAAGAGGGCAATTTATCAAGAAAGTATGATAATTATGAAACCATGTATTTAATATCCCAGTTATGAGGTATATAAATATAAAAAATGATAGAATCCCATTGCAAAACATAAATAACTGTAAGTGGAAAATCTTTTCTCAGAAAATTGATGAAGAGGACCAAAAAATTTAAGTCTATATAGGGTTTAGGTTGCATAACACCATTTAAATCTAGTACTCCTCTCCTTTCCTTACCCAGATGTAAGTCTAATAAACATCATTGATGTATGTATTTATGTTATAATAAACATCTTAAACTTTACTGATTTGACCACTTTTCACACTTCCACAGCCTTTCACTTGGTTTAGACTCTCTTCCTTTCACCTGTATTTTTGCAACTGCTTTATAACTGGCTTGTTTGTTCCCCAGTGCCTGACTTCCATCTCCTTCTACTCTTGGTCACTTTACTCTAGCCACACTTTTCTCCTTGTTTTTCTTTAAAAACAGCTAATTCATTTTTTTCTTCCAAAGTTTGCACTATTTATTTTACCTTGAACACTTTTCCATAGCTAACTTCATGGAACTCTCCCTCTAATCTTGCAAGCCTTTTCTCACATGTCAATTTTTTTCATTAAACCTATCTTGACTACTCTGTTTAAATTGCATACTTCCCATACCCAACCTGACGCTCCAATCCCCGTTTATGCTCTGATTTTTTCCCAGAGCTTTATCACCTACTCTGTACTATATTATTTACTTTATGTAGTTGATGTCTGTTTCCATCCACTAGAATTATAAGCCCAACAAGGAAAGGTATTATTGTCTGTTTAGTTCTCTATTTTGTTCCTAGACTCTATCCTAGTGCTGGGCAGGCATATATTAGTAGTTGAATAAATAATTGTTGAATTAATGAATGGAAAAAATGCTTTCTGCTGAGCTTGAAACTTATATAAGCCACAAAATATTGACATGAAGCTATTAATTTATAAAGATCCTGAATTCCTTTTACTATCATTGTTGGAGATAGGGATACTATTTAATGGTGTTGCTCAGAAGCATAATGACCTACATATTAATTATATATATTTTATTAAATAACAGAATAGGATTCTTTTTGTTAAAACATATTTGTTTATTTATTTTTTAAAAACGTGTTTAAATTATTTTTCTTTTTTAAATGTAAATTTGTATATATATTTCATATTATTTTGACACAAATACCATTATTCAATCATTCTGTGAATGCGTTTGGCTTTTATATTTTAATAATCACTTTAGTTACTACTGATAGAATATCATAATTTGTGTGAGTTTAACAAATTATTCTTCACCAAAATCAATTCAAAATATCTAAATTTAGTAAGAACATGATATTTCTCATAGTTCTCTTGATGAAGTCCTCAGTTGAGCTGAAATACATCAAAGTTGTATTCATCTTACCACTACAAATATTTTATATTTTAAACTCTTTAAAACTAAATTTATAATAGGAATTAACAATATGTCCATTATCTTCTAGAAATGAACTTCTAAAGCTTTAATTTCAGGAAATTAGTTAAAAAGTCAAATAAGTAATTGAATTACATTAACAGATTATTTGAAGCATCAAATGAAACTGATTATTTGCATTATTTATCTGTTTAGTAATTTTTTTTGTTAATACAGCCAATTCATTAACAGATATTATTTCACATCTTATAGGTGGAAAAGTAAACACTTCATAAAATATAAATGAAACTATCTCAGGCAGTCATTTGTTCCAAATGCACAGTAGTGTTTGAGAGATGATAGGTAAATATATCTTCAAGATACAAACCTATTTAGGCATAACCTTCTTAAATTAAAATTCTAGTGCTATCAGTGAAAATAGCAAAGTTAAGACCTCTGAAACTTTTCCATAAAAACAATGAGAACACTGGAAAGTATTGTCAAAATCAACTTTGTAAGATATTTAAATATTAATCAAAGATTTGCAACTATCCAATCAAAAAAGTCTGAGTAATTTAAGTAAGAATAGAGAGCTCTGTGTTGCCTTACCATGGCCTATTCCCATCCCCTCACCAAGCTCTGCAATAATCTTAAAAATCAACAACCCATGGTCATCATGAATACTGTATCCTAACAGCTACTAGAAAGAGAACAGGGTTGAAATTCCTAAAAGTCTTATTTCCAAATATGTCATTATTTGACTTAACCAATGGTTCTTTGGAAAATCTCACTTGCAAGGCTGTTTTATGTGACCTTACTCTCAGCCCACCAGTGCCAATAGTCTTTTTCCTGGGAGCATTTGTCAAAAACAGCCTAAGAAAATTGTTTGAAACTGTAGATAAATTTACAGCAAATAATAGGCCAACTCAAAAGATTGAAAAGGAAACACTGAGGAATGATATGTCACAGGGAGCTTTGAAAAGATCTTGAGTATCTAGAAGGTCACACAGATGGCCGAGGCCTCTGGGAATGCTCTGGAAAGACATGAGAATGAGTTAAGTTTTCACCTGTATCTAACCTTCAGGCTGTCCACAAACAGAAAGTGAAGGCTAAGGCAGAATTTTTAATTGCCTGGCTGAGTATTGAAGGCATGCACCCACAGATTTAACAAACTCCTTGATAAAGATGGGGGCATCTATTGATTCTAGGCATTGAAGAAATCTCTATGCAATTATTAGCTGACCATTAAACTAACTAATTAGAGATAAGGTCAATGCAATATGCCACCTCGATAGAATTAAGAGGGAAAAATATTATCTCAATTAGTGCAGAAAAAACATTTGACAAAATCCAACACACTTTCATAATGAAAACATTCAGTAACCTAAGAGTAGAAGGGAACTTCATTAACCTGGTAAAGGGCATTTATGAAAAACCAGCAGCTAACATTATCTTTAAAGCTAAAAATTTCCAAGTTATCCCCTATCATCATGACTAAGATGAAGATGTCCACTCATCTTACTTTTAATCACCATTTCAATGGAGTTTATGGTCAGGAAATTAGGCAGAATCTGGGGGAAAAGGCATTTGTTAATATATAGTAAAAAAAAAAATAAAACTATCTCTATTTATACGTGATAGCATCTTGTACATAGAAAACTCCAAAGAGCCCATGAAAAAATCTATTAGACCTAATACATAAGCTCAACAAGGTAACATGATATAAGCTCAACATACCAAAAAAAAAAGTAATTTTATGCACCAGCAATGAATACAAAAATGAAATTAAGAAAACAATTAACATATTTTGATTATAATAGCATTAAAATGAATAAATACTTAGGAATAAATTTAACAAAATGAGTATAAGAGCTATATACAACTATCTAAAAAATATTGTTGAAAAGATAAATAAATAGAATGAGATACCATATTTATCTATTAGAAGAATTAATATTGGTAATATGGCAACACTCTCCAATTTATCTACAATTTCACTATAATCCTTTTCAAAAACCCACTTGATTTTTATACTGAAATTTATAAGCTGATTTAAAAATCCATATGGAAGTGAAACGCATCCAGAAGAGTCAAAGCAATTTTGAAATAGAACATAGTTGGAAGATTCATACTTCCTATTTCAACTAACTAAAAAGATACTGAAATCAAGACTGTATGGCACTGGCATAAGAATTGACATAGATTAATAAAATGGACACAGAGTCCAGAAATAAAGCCATATATTTATGGTCAGTTAATTTCAAGAAGAATGCCAAGACAATTTAGGGAAAAATAGCTTTATAAAAAATTTTGCTGGGACAACTGATATTCAACGTTAAAAAAAAATGAAGATGGACCCGTACCTCCTACCATCTACAAAAATTAACTCATAAATGGACCAAAGGTCTAATTTTAAGAGGTAAAAGTATAAAACTCATAGATGAAAATATAGGTGAAAACCTTTCATGAGGTTCCTAGATATACCAAAACCTCAATCATATAAAAATAAAATGGACCTCATCACAGTTAATAACCTTTGTGTTTCAAAGTATGTCATAAACAAATTAAAATGACAGCCCAAAATATCTGTGAATTATATGTTTGATAAGACTTTTATCCAGAATATGAAAGTAATTCTTTCAACTAAATAATAAAAGAATAACCCAATTAAAAACAGACCATGGATTTGAATAGACATTTTTCCATAGAAGGTTTTAGAAGTGGTCAATAAACACATAAAAATTTGCTCAAAATAATTAGTCATCAAGGAAACAGAAATCAAAACCAGAATGAGCCACCACTTCATACCCACAAAGGTTGCTATACTCAAAACCCTAATAATATCTAATATTCTGAAGGTTGTGGAGAAATTGGAACATTCATATATATCTAGTAGAAATGTAAAACAGTATAGCTGCTTTGGACACCTGTATGACAATTCCTCAAAAAAGTTCATCATATAAGTTATCATATGACTCAGCAATTCCTCTCCTAGGTTTATACCCCCCGAAATTGAAAATATATACCCATAAAATAGCTTATACACAAATGTTCATGGCAACATTATTCATAATAGCAAAAAAGTGGTAACAAATGCCTGTGAATTGATGAATGAATAAACGAAATATGGTTAATCTATAAAAATATTTTTCATTCATCAAAAGAAATAAAGTACTGATGCATGCTACACCATAGATGAAATTTGAAAATATTATGTGCTAAGTGAAAGAAGCTAGACACAAAAGGCAACATATGGTATGATTCCATTTATAGAAAATGTCCAGAAAGGCAAATTTTTAAAGACAGAAAGTGGTTTAGTGGCTGGCAGGAGCTGCTATAGTGGCAGAGAGTGCCTGCTAATATATACAGGGTTTTTTTTTTAAATGATGAAAATATTCTGGAATTAGATAGTGGTCATTATTGCACAACTTTGTAAATATATAAAAACCAATGAGCTGTCCAATTTTAGATGGTGAAAATTTATGGTATGTAAATTTTATCTTAATAGAAATGTAATATTGAAGTATATGCTAATGCTTCTGTGTACCCACTGGTTTTCAATTTGCTTCACATGATAGTAAATATAGAAAATGTTAAAAGATTACCAAACTAATAAAGCTAATAAATAAATGGTTGATTGACTCTTGTGATTGTTGTCTTGGTGGTTTTTGCATTCCAGCAGCTACACCACTTCATGCCACAACTGGGCAGATAAATAAGTACCCCACATGGTGGCAACATAGAAAGAATATTTCTCTCACCACTACTTGGGAACAAAATGATCTATCTAGCCCTAACTGATCACTTCCCATTGCACTTTGTTTTATGTGAATGTTTTGTATGCTTGCTTTGAAATAGAGAAATTAATTGCATTGAATCTATAAAGGATCATGGAAAGAAAAATGCGTTGTTCCTGGTTGTCTGTCAGAGTTAATTTTCTATTATGGTCAGGACTGTATTCACTGCACTGTATCTGTACACCAGTAGAGGAGACCCAGGCAAAAACTAGAATTCAAAACAGAGATGTACCTTTGATACAACAATAATTATATTTATTAAAAACTAAAAATCTGGCAAAAGTGTCAAGTTGAAAGGGATAACAGAACAAGAAGTATAGATAGGGATTGTCTCAATTTGATTAGGACATGTGATAGTACTAGGAAGTTCCTAAATCCAGAGTCAAAATAATGAGTTGCAAATAAAGCTATGGACATCTTGGTTGTGTCAGACTGTATTTTTCAAAGATGGTTGTAACAATAACTCTTATCTTGCATGCTCTTCACACATATTACTTTGACACTCTTCCCAAGAAGGGGTGGATTTTGTGTTTCCACCTCTATAACTTGGGTGATCTCATGACTACAGCAGTAATGACACTACTTGATTACCAAAGCCAGCTCATAAAAGAACTTCATCTGGTTCTCTCTGGTTCACCTGGTTTCCTTGATTTTATAACATAGTTCCCATGATTTGTTGAAGAGTAAACATCAGAATCAAGGCCCTGATTTGTAGCCACAGCTGAGCTTCCAGTCAGATGCCAGACTTCTAGCCATGACTGTCTATCATTCTGAAAGCTGAGACTCTTCAACTGATTTGCACCAGTTGATGCCACACGGAGCAAAGATGAACTGCCCATACTAAACTTTACACAAATTGCAGAATGGGGACCAAAATAAATAATTGCTGATGTTTCAAGCCACTCAGTTTGGAGGTGGTGTGCTACATAGCCATAGATAAGTGTTGTAATGGAAGTAATATAGGACAGGGAGATGAAGATTCTGGCTTGTCCAGACTTATGCTCTCACAATACTAATGGTGCATTATTAATTTATGGAGGGAGAATTGAAGTCATGTTTATACTTAAACAATGTAAACTTACAGTTTATTTTTTATAAATTTTTTCAAAGAAAAGTCACCACAGGTATTATTCTAGATAGAAACTTTGTCCAGATGAATATAAATGACCATTTAACTGACAGGTCTATGTCACAGAGTGAGCAAAAAAATTGATATCACCCTTATAGAATTCTAGGAATTTGTATTTATTGGAAATGCATAAGGAAAATTATCTTATTTATTAAACACATGGATGGGGGTGTTAAATTCAACTAGAATACTTTTAAAAGATAATTTAATTTTCATACATTTGCTTAAATTTTGTTCCTATTTCCCCCTTTATACTTAAAAGTACAGGCATATCTCAGAGATATTGTAGGTTCAGTTTCAAACAACCAATAAAGCGAATATTGCAATAAAACATGTCACACAAAATTTTGGTCTCACAGTGCACATAAAAGCTTATATGATAATACAGTTATTAAGAATGCAATGGCGTTAAATCTAAAACAAAGTACATATTCTAATTTAAAATACTTTATTGCCAAAATATACTAATGATATCTGAGCATTCAGTGAGTCCTACATTTTATGCTGGTAGAGGGTCTTGCCTCACTATTTATGGCTGCTGATTGATCAGGGTGGTGGTTGCTAAAGGTTGGGGTGGTTGTGGCAATATCTTAAAATAAGACAATAAAACAATAAAGTTTGCTACATCCATTGACTCTTCTTTTCATGAAAGACTTCTCTGTAGCATGCCATGCTGTTTGATAACAGTTTATCCACAGAAGAACTTCTTTCAGAATTGGAGTCAATCCTCTTAAATTCTGCTGCTGCTTTATTAACTAAGTTTATGTAATATGCAATTTCTTGTCATTTCAACAATGTTTGTAGCATGCTCACCAGGAGTAGATTCCATTTTAATAAACCACTTTGGTCATCCATAAGAAGGAACTTATCATTCATTTAAGTTTGCTCATGAGCTTACAGCAATTTGGTCACATATTAAGGCTCCACTTCTAATTCTAGATCTCTTGCTATTTCCACCACATCTGTAGTGACTTCTTTCACTTAAGCCTTGAACTCCTCAAAGTCATCCGTGAGGATTGGAATCAGCTTCTTCCAAACTCCTGTTACATTTGATCTCCTCTCATGAATCACAAATGTTCTTAATAGTATCTATAATGGTGAATCCTTTCCAAAATGTTCTACTTTGCCCAGATTCATCATAACAGTCACTATCTAAGTAGCACCTATAGCCTTATGAAACGTATTTCTTAAATAATAAGCCTTGAAAATCAAAATTACTTGATGTGAGTAATTGAGAGTGGCTGTAAATACAGATGAAGCTTCACTCACTTGCCCTCTGCTCACCTCCTATTGTGCAGCCCAGTTCCTAAAGGGCCATGGACTGATACTGGTCCATGGCTCAGAGTGGGGACCACAGACTAGTTGCAGATTCTACAAAGCACGTGCTGGTTCACTTTGCACTTTTATGTTATAGATAAGAGTTCTTTCCTTAAGCATCATAAACCAACCTCTGCTAGTTTCAAACTTTTCTTCTGCATCTTCCAAATCTCTTTCAGCCTTCATAGAATTAAAGAGAGCTAGGGCTTTTCTTTGAATTAGGTTTTGGCTTAAGGGAATATTGTGGCTGGTTTGATGTTCCATCCAGATCACTCAAACTTGTTCTCTAGCTGGCTGTTTTGCTTTCTCATTATTTGTGTGTTCACTGAAGTAGCACTTTTAATTTCCTTCAAGAACTTTTCTTTTGCATTCGCAACTTGACTAACTGTTTGGCATGAGAGGCTTAGCTTTCAGCCTATCTAAGCTTTCTACATGCCTTCCTCACTGAGCTTAGTCATTTCTAGTTTTGGATTTAAAGTGAGAGATGTGTGGCTCTTTCTTTCACTTGAACACTGAGAGGCTATGTGTTTTTTGCAGTGTTTTTATTGGTCTAATTTCAATATTGGTGTGTCTCAGGGAATAAGGAGTCCCAAGGAGAGGAAGAGAGATGGTGGAACAACCAGTCATTGGAGCAGTCAGAACACGCACAGTGTTTATCAAGTAAGTTTGCATTCTTACAGGGGCAATGTTTCATAGTGGTCCCAAACAATTACAATAGTAATGTCAGTGATCATTCATTATAGATTATTATAATAGATATAATAACAATGAAAACGTTTAAAATATTTCCAGAATTACCAAAATGTAACACAGAAACACAAAGGAGCACATACTGTTGGAAAAAATGGCACCAAGAGACTTGCTCAATGCAGGGTTGTCACAAACTTTCTATTTGTAAAAACACGTTATCTGTGAAGCACAATAAAGTGAAACACAACACAATAAGTTATGCTTGTATTTTATGTACATGATATATTAATATATATGAAAACTCAGGACAATATTTGTTGCCAGTGTTATATTGCAAATCTAAAGTGAGAACTAGCTTTCCAGAGACAGATAGTATTATGCATTCTAGTTCTAATGTCAGTACATGAAAACAAAGAGAATATTTTAAACAGGGGTATTATCCCTGTCTATTTAAATATTTATTTATTAGTTTCAAGCTTAAACTATTTGGTTATTTCTCTTTTGTTGTAAGTAGCAAATATGTAATTAATACAATTGCCATCATTCTTTGGGTAATATAATATATATATGTTTTTACTTTCCCCAAATCCTTGCCACTGGCAATCTTTGTGAAAAAGGTATGAGTACTTGATAAATTTACTTCATTCTATAATTATATCATTTCTAAGCAGAAATAACAATGCATAATAAAGGCCTTAACAATGAAATATATATATCTCCATATTTTCTAAGTTAGTGGCAACATGAAAAGTTGCATATTCATCTTTCTTTAATATTCAATGAAATGTATCCACAAAACCTCAAACCTGTCTTCTTTTCTGTGAACAATTTGTTTTGGTTCATTTCCTTTGGCAATTACATTAACATTTACTAAAACACAGATTATGAAGAAGTACTTAAAATGATAATTTTCAAAAAGATTGCATCTATGAGGCAGAACAAACACTAAAGGTAAGAAAATAGATTCTAATGAATACTTCAAGATATGAGATAAAGTGTAAGTCATTTAATGGGTTTCTTCCCATATAAATTTAATTCTATTCCTAATAAAATATCTTCTTTGGAGTATTTTTCTAACATTTACTAATTATCTGAGAGGTCTGTAATCAATGTATTGTGAAATGAAATAAAAGTTTTCATTAGAAAAGATGACATCAAATAAATCTTCAAGAAAATGTTTTTAGTATAACAATTTATGGAAAAATTCAGGACTATCAATTTTCTATTAGAAGTAAATGATTCATTTGAATCATTTACTTAAATAGAGCAAATAAATAGAGCTCTGTTTCTGAGAAGTCAAATGCATTCATGATGTGCTCTTTCAATTCTATTATTTTATTTCCTGAATTCAAATGTAATCATAAAAAAAATTCACTTAGCTTTATCATTTCCTTTATTGTCTAAAATAGCATCAGAGCCTATTAACCTTCCCATGGAAGTCTGTGAGACCTCAATGGAAGACTACTGAGTAATTCTGAAATATTATATATTTTATTCAATGATAAAACTACTAAGAAATTTAAAAAATGCTAAGAAGCCTAATTCTTCAGTTGAGGGGTCTATTTCTATCCTTTGGATTCTATAAATTATGGAGCATTCACCTAAATTCTCATAAGTTTCTTTTATACTTCTATATATTTATCCTACTCTAAGGTAACTTAAAAATCAATGATTTTAAGTAAACTAATAGTCACATTTTAGCCCCTATATAGCAAAATGGACAAGTTTTAACAACTTCAGATAAACACAGTTTGTACTTCCCATAATAAGTTTCTGAACTAGTTTAAATATTGTGTGAGTCATATCAACTTGAAGAGATTAGATATCATTTCTAAAAATTGAATAAATGGACCAATTATAAGTAAGTCCCAGACTGTCCTGATTAAATATAAATGGATTAAACCCCCCATTGAAAGACAGACTGGTAATATACAAAAGTTGTACTTTAGATCTAAGACCATAGATAGGATGAAAACAAAAGGATGGAAAGAGATAGTCTATGTAAATAGTAACCAAAGAGAACAGATGTGGCTATACTAATATTGGAAAAAAATATAAATTAAGTCAAAACTATTATAAAAGACAAGGAAGGATATTGTATAATGTTCTCACTGTCATGAGAAAACCATACTGTGAATGGTTTCTGATCCATGAAGGACGAGTGTCATGTTGAATACAGGTTCCCAGACTACTTGCAAACTTCTTATTGAGAGTAAATAGTTATCATTAGTAGGATACCCAAGACAAACATAAAATATGAAAAAGAGTCAATTCCATGCAAAGAAAAGACTACTTTCAAGGAGCAGCAGTTAGACTGGCAGTAGACATCTAACCTGAAAAATGGAGTGAAAGCTTTATAATCGTGAATGTGAAAACTACCAATCTGGAATTCTTTACCCAATGGAAATATTCTTCAAAGATAAAGGCAAAATACAGACATTTAAGGCAAAAAAATGAGAAAATTTATTACTAGAAAATCCACACTAAAGGAAATGCAGAGGATTTTTTTTTCAGGAAAAATAAAAAGTGATACCATATAGTATCTTAGAAATGTAGAAAGCAGTGAAAAGCAATAAAAATAATAAATATCCTATTAAATATAAATGACCTTTTAAAAAATAATAATGTCTTGAGGGGTTTTACATATATAAAAATGAACAAATTTGACAAAAGTGCACAAGTCAGGAGGGAAATATACTTAAGTAAATTTTATAATGCATGCATATTGTCTTAAGTTAAAAGCATCATACAAGGTTGACTTTGTAAGTTCAGCCTACATGTTACAATCACTAGAGTAGCACCTGCAAAAGCAGTGAAAAAGTATATAGCACTCCACCTAATAATAGATAAGAACTGGAATAATAGAAAATAATCTACAAAAAGGCAGAAAGAAAAGAAGAATTGTAAGCCCTGTAGGATAAACAGAAAGTAGCCAGTAATCTTGTAGATTTGAACTCAGTAGAAATTAAAGCAAACATAAATGCAATAAAATCTTCAATTAAAAGACAAACATAATCAAATGTGATAGAAGACAAAACTCAGCCATGTGCTCTTTAGCCAATATAAGTGAAAAGATAGGTAAAATATGTGCCATACATATAAAAGTTAACTGAAAGAAAATTGTTGTAGATATAGTGATATCAGAAAAAGTAGATTTTAAGGCTAAAATAATTACTACATATAAAGATAAATATTATAAAATGGTCAATGTATTAATAAAATAAAAAAATTAAATTTTATGCCACTAATATTATAGCCTGAATGATATATACCAAAAATTGATGATCTATAAGAAGAAAATTGATAAATTTACTTCCAGAGTAGATTTCTAGCATATATTCATATTATGCAATAAAGTATAAGAAGCACATAAAAATCAGAAATCAAGATACAGCAGAATTGAACAACTTGACTATCAAACTTCACCTGATGACATTTATGATTGTAGCAACAGCTGGAGAATGCCGGTTCTTTTCACTTACACATTGTACTTTTTAAATAAAATGAGTAATGAGTGGTACTTCAAAAGGCATCTCAACATAATTTTAAAGAAAGAAATAAATAAGATTATTTTATAAGTACACAGAAAATTAAAAACAATAGATTTTTTATATTTGAAAAGCAAATACACTTCTAAATATCACACGAGTACAAGAAAAGATAACAATGAAACTTAGAAAATATTTTTAAATATATTGTAGTAGAATACAATGTGTCAAGACTTATGTGATATGTCTAAGCCTTGCTATACAGGATTAGACTTTAATGCAGGCAGCAGGGGGAAAAAAGTTAAAATCCAATGACTATTTGTATCACAAAGTTAAAGATAAACAAATTCAATATAATAAAAGAAATTATAAAAATATGAGCGGACAGGGTGTGGTGGCTCATGCTTGGCCTGTGATCCCAGCACTTTGGGAGGCTGAGTCAGTAGGATTACTTGAGGTCAGGAATTTGAGACCACCCTGAGAAACATAGTGAGATCACATTTCTACAAAATATAGAAAATGTAGGTGGGCATGGTGGTATGCTCCTGTAGTCCCAGCTAGATAAAATGGGTACATTTCCAGATAAATACTGTCAGGAAAAAAACCCTAGGAAATCTGAATAGCCCAAAGAAAATGAAGAAAATTGGAAGTATTGCAGAAATTAAATGCATTATTAAAAACCTTCTCTCGAGGAAACCATAGGCCCAGATAATATTGCCAGTGATGTATTATAAATATTTAAGGGATAAATAATGGCAAACACAGGAACTCTTCCACAGGATAGAAGATGAGAAAGCACTGCCCAATTCCATTAAAAAGGCCAGTGTTACCTTGACAACATAACCTGAAAAGGACCTAAAATAAGGACATGAGGGCAAGGATTAAAGGCCAAGCTTAATCTTGAATATAAATATAAAAATTCTAAACAAAATATTGTCAAAACAAATCTGGCAATTTATAAAATGGACAACAAAACACACATGCACAGATATCACATTGCAACTAAATCAGATTTTTGTGGGAGAAGTAGTTTGCTTCAAAATTAGAAAATAAAGAAAAGCAAAGTAACAAAATTAAGATAAAGATTAAATATTCCAAATAACTATGATAATAGATGCAGGAGAAACATTTAATAAATTTCACAATCTAATCATGCTTAAAACCATTAAGTATTTGGGAATTACAGAGATAGTAATTTGTCTGATTAAGAATGTCTATAAAATGTCAATAGCAAATTGTTATTTAGGGGGAAATATTCAAAGACTAGTATTCCCATTAGTAACACTAGTGTTCATCACACTGCAGATTCTAATCAATATAATGAGGGAAGAAAAACAAATTTAAAAAATTAAAGTTTACAAAAAAACCCTGTCGCAATTAGCAGATGACATGACTTTTAGGTAAAGAAGTTAAACAAATGCACGAAGTATTAGGGTTAATATGTGATATTTCGTATGTTTTCTGAGTTAACATTAAATATAAAATTTCATATTTGTGTACAGATAAATTTTAAATTAAGTTATTTGTAACATCATAAAAACTATAGAATTTCCACTAACAAGTCAAAATACTATGGGATAACTCTATGCAGAAACTATCAACTGTGTGACACAAATATTTAAAAGCCCTAAATAAATGTGGCAAGATCCTTGCTCATTGATTGGGAGGCTCAATGTTGCAAAGCTCTTAATTCTCAACAAAGTGATCTGTGGATTCATTTTAGCACTAAACCAAATCTCAAAAGAATGTGTGTGTGTGTGTGTGTAAATTGGCAAAATGTTTCTAAAATTTTAGCTATGGCACTTTTGAAGATGGTGGAAATATTTTTGAGGGCTTATAACATCAGGCATTTCATTTTAAAGATTTATTATAAAGCTACAGTAATCAAGGCAGATTTTTATAGTGTAAAAATACAAACATAGAAAATTGAACAAATTGGAAAATCTAGAAACAGAGCCATACATATATGAAAATTTAATTTGAAACAACTATGCCACCACAGATGAACTATATTAAACTATGCTGGACCAATTAAATATTCAAATTGATGAAATCTGACCATTACTATATATCATATGGAAAAAAAACAGGTAGATGCAAAAACAAAATAATAAATATTTTAGAAGTTAATACCAAAGGAAAATATCTTAAGGATTCGGGAGTCTGGAAAATTTTCTTTGTTATTTTCTTAAATAAAGTGATTCATTGTTAAATCACAATGGTAAGTTCCATAAATTAGACCACATAAAATTAAAAGTTCTGTTTATTAAAAGAAATTATCAAGAGAATGATAATGCAAGTAACAGAGAAGGAGAAGGTATTTGAAGACATAACAAATGTGGTTGTGTAAATTGCGTATGCTCTATAGCACCATATCCTTGCTCTGCTCATTTTACTTTTCAGGTCTTGTTTGTATCACCCAGAAAAGATTCCAAATTTTTGAGGGCCTATGTTGTGTTTTCATCACTGTGGTAGCCTCAGATTCTGGCATAAGTATCACAAATTCAAACACTGTCAAAGGCCAAGTGTGTAAAGAAAATATGACACTATGTTTAGAAGGCAGTATTGTGTTGCAAGTGTAAGACTGTAGTAAGGCGAATGGGCAAATAAAGAATGTATATGTCAGATAATGGTACTTAAAGCAATTTTTAAATACAGTATTGGCTATCATTATATTTTCAACTCATATTTGTCCCTTTGAAGTCAGTCAGTCTGTCAAAACTTTGTATATCCTGGATTAGCTCAATGCATAAGTCAACTTCACAGTAGACTATCAATGAAAATTCAATTACTTAAGTTAAAATGCATTCTTTTGTTAATCATCTTTTGATTGAATATTGATTCACTATATGAACCAAGGCATAGTCCCCTTACCACTTCCCCCAGGGAAATCATTTTATTACTTTAGGAAAACCAAAAGTTTTCTTAGGAAAACTTTGTAAAACTAAAAAAAAAGTTTTACTTAGGAAAGCCAAACTAATAATGTTAATTTGATACTGTGGAGATACTCATTATAATGATTATATTCCATTTATAAATGAATAGTTCAGAGATAAATTTGAGGCAGTTCTATTTTCTCTTTAAATAATACAGATGGAAATATTTCAGATAAATTCAAAGCAATTTCAATTTATCTGCGAACAGTACAGGTAGATATATTTGAAATATAACTGAAATATTTTGATAGGGGTTAAGAAATGTTATAAAAATTATACTACTTAGGATTCCTTATGAGGAGAAATAATTGAAGAAAATAAAAATAAAGAAAGGCAACATTGATTTATATCTTTTTCTACCAGACTTCATTATATTAGTAAATGAATAAATTCTTATATTCTAGCATTCCTTTAGAAATTTTACCCCTATTCGATGGGTGTGACTTTTATTTATATCTCAAAAATATATTTATTTAAATTTGGATAGGTTTTACTTTTGAATACATAAGCAGAATTATATTTTCAAAGAATGAAAATTAAAAAATAGTTTCTTGAACATTTTTAGATGAGGAAAATAACCATTCTAGGTATTTTTATATATATGTTAATTTTAAGTATTGTTTACAAAATCCTATCATATAACATGGAGAGAGATGTTACATGCCAATTATAAAATGTATAAAATAATTGCATGGGAAGATACAATAAAAAATATTGTGAAACATTGTACATTTTGAGTAATATTTTAACTTTTACTTTTTTTTCCTAACCAGATGCATTGAAATAAAACTGATTTGTGAAAATATTTCTCTTCTGTGACAAGACTTCCACAAATTTCTGCTTACCTAATTGACAACACATAAATCATATTTCACCATCCAATTGAGTAAATCATACTGTACTGTAGCAACAGATTTTCTGTACAGAAGCTGTAATCTTATGAGTTACATATTCAGCTAACTTTGAGAGAACTTTTTTGAAATAATGCTATACCAAAATTAATTTACCTCTTATATCATTTTACATACACTATCAAAGCTTTAAACCTTTCAAAAGAATGAAAAGTAAGCCTATGAGAATGAAATTTTCTGGCCTAAAAAAATCCTATTCAATTATTACCACATGTTGGTTTCAGATCCAACTCTGACCTTAATTTCATGCTGTCTGCTTCAGTTCTGCTTTGTACACAAAAGTGATAAAACATCTTCAGTGAGTGAATATATCATGTTTACACAACAGTTAAGTTATATGGAATAATTTAATTTTTTAAAAAAATGCAACAGTATGAAACTGTCATTTACTCTGAACTACTTTTGGAAACTCATCTTCTATTGTGATAAATTGTGCCTCTCTGATACAAATCAGAAGTTTTATTCCCTCTAGGATTCTCTTTCCTTTTAGTTTTCTAATGAAAATCTGTATTCAGAGCCATTCAGATAGAGTGAAACATTTTTACTTTTTACCTGAATTTTATTTGTTAATGTGAAAAATCTACATTTTTCTGCAAAAGCAATTTACTAAACATTGAAAAGATTCACATTGTTTGTTAATATTAAGGTCACTAACCTTTGGAGACAAAATCAGAGCAAGCTTGAAGTTTACTTGAGCCATTTCTTAATTATTGAAACATAACTTATTAGTGTTTTATTGTAGCAAAAGTGGAGTTTTTAATAAATTAAAATTTTTCAATACTCTATTAAAAATGATTCAAAATATAGCAATACCCTATAAAGTACCTTTTTTGGTGGAGAATAATATATATATATAAGTATTTTAAAATGAAAGCTCGCTCAAATCAGAAGTCATTTAGTTAAATATTTCTGCTATAGTGTGGTGAAATGTTCAGAAAGGAAATGGCATATCAGGAATGAAAGTCAATTATTTTGATGTTATTATCCAGTAGAGTTTTATGGGGCTATTGTTCTTACAACTGGATATATTTAAATAATTGATGAATTTTACAGGTGATTATAAACCAAAGCAATATTTTGACATTTCTGCAACTATTAAGAACATGGAAATAAAGATTCTGGTTAGACTTTTAAGAAGAAATTAACATGATACATAATGGGAAAAATAAAAATTAGTAGGTATAGAGAAAATAAATGAAAATGTAAGCAATGACAGCATATTTGTGTTGTCATGAACGAAAGACACCTTTAGGGCAGTGCATCATTGTGTCGTACAGGCCATTTAACAAAGAAATAGACAATCATGTCTCATAGTAATTTAGGAACAGTAAGACCTGTTAGGGTGGGAACTTGCACTGCGAGATGAGAAAGAATTCTCCTTGACTCAAAGATTAGAATAGATTTGAAGCAAGGAGTTTACCTTACTTTCCAAGAGAGGAAAGGGCACAGCATGAAAGAAAGAAGTGCTGGCCCAGGGATGGGTGGCTTGGGCTTTTATTGAGATAAAGAATAGAGTAGTTATTATTGCAAAATGATAACAGGAGGCAGTTGTGCTTTAGTTTTTTTTTCTTTTTTTCTTTTCTGCTTAGACTGGTTTTATCAGACTTCTCAGAATATAGTTTGACAGATGTGGAGGAGTCTGTTTGCTTAGCACTGCTCCAGTTCTGTAAAACAAACTCTTAAAAATACAAGTTAAGCCACAGGTTGTTAGGCAAACAAAGGGGCAGTTGTGTGCTGTGATTTTTTCCTTTTTGTAAATGCTGGATGGCTTACCGTAATAAAAATGCCATCCTTTCACCACCTATACCTTTGTTACAGACAGGATTCTCTGCATCTCTATGTCCATAATTTAAATTATTTGTTTGCTTTTATAAAAAATATTTATTATGGGAAAGAATGAAAATATCACATTTAAGTATTCATAATCATATTCATCAAGGGAAATAACTGTTAATGCACAAATGCATAAACTTCTATCTCCTTGTAG
This sequence comes from Mirza zaza, assembly GCA_008750895.1. Lineage (NCBI taxonomy): Eukaryota > Metazoa > Chordata > Mammalia > Primates > Cheirogaleidae > Mirza > Mirza zaza. The sequence continues at coordinate 40,610 of VSMD01099750.1, read as the reverse complement.
TAAGGTTTCTCTTTGCAGCCTGCATTTTCACTTAAAAAGACAGTAAGCCAAACAATACAAAGTTTCCTGATTTTCGAGTTCACCATCTTACACTCTGAACTTGAAGCTGCAAGTGCTATTATAAACAATAATGTTTTGTTCACTCTATGAAGCATAAAAATATCCTAAAATAGATATGAATTTAGTTTATTGTGGAAATACATTTTAGGTGGTTTCTTATGAATTTATTTCAGAATACAACTTATCATTAGATAAAAGGTAAGACTGAGATGTCTCAGAAGGCACTTTCCCTGTATCGGATCAGATTTGAAGAGAGAAGACACTGCAGGCTCAGTACCTCCTCTGAATCCATCAGTCATATAATTCTTTATCTCTAACCTTGAGAAAACAAACATTAAGTGGTAGAGGTGGTAGAGAGTGGCTTGTCTGATGCCCCTTCCCATGGGTATGCCAAGGGTCGAGTACAAGGACCCCACTGAGACAGAGTCCTTCTCCTGCTCTATCATTTCATTATTTTTTTCATTTTCAGAACAAGTTTTCTTTATTAGTAGTATTTTGTTCAGTCTATCAGGCATTTTATTTCTTTATTTAAATTTTTTTCAGCATATTATGGGGGTACAAATGTTTACATTATATATATTACCCATGCCCCCCCACCCCCCTTGAGTCAGAGCTTCAAGCGTGACCATCCCCCAAATGTTGCACATCTCAGTCATTATGTTTCTATATACCCATCCTCTCCTTCCCCCTCCCACCTGCCCGACACCCGATAAATGTTATTCCTATATGTCCACTTAGGTGTTGATCCGTTAATACCAATTTGCTGGTGAGTACATGTGGTGCTTGTTTTTCCATTCTTGGGATAATCTCACTTAGTAGAATAGGTTCCTACTACCTCACTTAGTAGAATGGGTTCCAGCTCTATCCAGCAAAATACAAGAGGTGCTATATCACCATTGTTTCTTAAAGCTGAATAGTACTCCATGGTATACATATACCACATTTTATTAATCCACTCATGTATTGATGGGCACTTGGGTTGTTTCTACAAGTTTGCAATTGTGAATTGTGCTGCTATAAACATTCTAGTGCAGGTATCTTTTTTGTAGAGTGTAATTTGATCTTTTGGGTAGATGTCCAGTAGTGGAATTGCTGGATCAAATGGTAGATCTACTTGTATTACTTTAAGGTATCTCCATATTGCTTTCCACAGAGTTTGAACTAGTTTGCATTACCACCAGCAGTGTAGGAGTGTTCCTATCTCTCTGCATCCAGGCCAACATTTATTGTTTGGGGCCTTTTTGATAAAGGCCATTGTTACTGGAGATAAATGATATCTCATTGCAGTTTTGATTTGCATTTCCCTGCTGATTAGAGATGTTGAGCATTTTTTTTTCATATGTTTGTTGGCCATTATTATGTCTTCTTTTGAAACATTTCTGTTCATCTCCTTTGCCCACTTTTGGATAGGGTTGTTTGATCTTTCCAAGCTGATTTTCCTGAGTTCTAAATAGACTATAGTTATCAGCCCTTTATCAGATGTGTAGCTTGTGAAAATTTTCTCCCATTCTATAGGTTGTCTGTTTGCTCTCTTGACAGTTTCTTTGGCTATGCAAAAGCTTTTTAATTTGATCAGGCTCCATTTATTTATTTTCGTTGCTGCTGTGATTGCCTTTGGGGTCTTCTTCATAAATTCTTTACCTAGGCCAATGTCTAGAAGAGTATTTCCAACGTTTTCCACTAGAATTCTAACAGTTTCATACCTAAGGTTCAAGTCTGTTATCCAGCGTGAGACATAACAAACCCACAGCCAATATCATACTGAATGGGGAAAATGGAAAGCATTCCCACTTGGAACTGGAACAAGGCAAGGTTACTCACTATCTCTACTTCTATTCAACGTAGTGCTGGAAGTCCTTGCTACAGCAATCAGACAAGAGAGCGGAATTAAGGGCATCCAAATGGGAGCAGAAGAGATCAAACTCTCACTCTTTGCTGATGACATGATATCATACCTAGAAAACCCCAAGGATTCAATCAAGAGACCTCTTGAATTGATAAATGAATTTGGGAAAGTCTCAGGATACAAAATCAATACACAGAAATCAGAGGCATTCATATACGCCAACAACAGTACAAGTGGGAACCAAATCCAAGACTCAATTCCCTTCAAAATAGCAACAAAGAAAACAAAGTACCTTGGAATATATTTAACTAAGGAGGTAAAAGACCTCTACAGGGAGAACTATGAAACACTGAAGAAGGAAATAGCAGAGGATGTAAACAGGTGGAAAAACATACCATTCTCATGGGTTGGCAGAATAAACATTGTTAAAATGTCTATACTACCCAAAGTGACCTACAGAGTCAATGCAATCCCTATTAAAATACCATCATCATTTTTCACAGGTATAGAAAAAATAATTTAATGTTTCATATGGAACCAGAGAAGACCTCACATAGCAAAATCAAAACTAGGCAATAAAAACAAAATAGGAGGTATCAATTTACCAGACTTCAAACTATACTACAAGGCTATAGTATTTAAAACAGCTTAGGACTGGCACAAGAACAGGGACATTGACCAGTGGAACAGAACAGAGAACCCAGATATAAAACCATCCTCATATATCCAACTAATCTTCGACAAAGCAGACAAAAACATACACTGGGGAAAAGAATCCTTATTCAATAAATGGTGCTGGGAAAACTGAATAGCCACATGTAGAATACTGAAACAGGGCCTACATGTTTCACCTCTCACAAAAATCAACCGCCCTATCATTTTAGATAACTTTTACTTTCTCCTTTATTCCATCCTTTTACAGAAGAGGCTCGTAAAGAGAGCTGGGGTGAATTTAATTATTCAAAATATCACAAAATGCATTTTTTGGAATTTCTTCAACATTCCTCTTGGCAAGGGTCATTTAAATAAAAACTAAAAGAATGTTTACAATTCACAATTTCAAAGATGTGGAAACTCAAGTGCCCATCAATACATGAGTGGATTAATAAAATGTGGTGTATGTATACCATGGAGTTCTATTCAGTCACAGAAAACATTGGTGATCTACCACCTCTTGTATTACTCTGGATAGAGCTGGAACCCATTCTACTAAGTGACGTATCCCAAGCATGGAAAAACAAGCACCACATGTACTCGCCATCAAATTAGTATTAACTGATTAACACTTAAGTGCACATATAGTAGTAACATTTGTTGTGTGTCAGGCAGATGGGAGTGGGGACAAGAGGATGGGTATATTCACACCTAATGGGTGCGGTGCTCACCGTCTGGGGGATCGACACTGTTGAAGCTCTGACTTGGGTGGGGCAACGGCAATATATGTAACCTAAACATTTGTACCCCCATAATATACTGGAATAAAAAAATGAAAAAAAATAAATTTCCCCCCAAATAAATTAAAACAAAAATTAAGTACCCCGCCACTCATAACATATTATATGTATTGTGACTTTCAGTTTTATATCTAAAAAGAAATATTTTAATATTATGAAAAAGAACAAGAAAATTTAAAAGTATAATTTATTCAAGCTCTTCAACATAAAATCCTTATTCAGTTACATCTGTCTTGCATGGTGTGTTCTTTTCAGCCTATAACTGTATAATAGGAGAAAGTGATTTGGATCTCTGGAGGCCCTTTTCATAAGCTTAAAAATATTTTTCTGCATTTGGAATTTCTTCTAGCAGGTACTCCATAACCCTTCTATATGCTTCACACAGTAGCTGCATCTGTTCCATCACAGGTGATACAGGCAAAGCTTCCATGGAATTGCTCGAACACTCAATAATGCAGTTAGGCAGATGTCTTTAACTTTATTTGGTGTACAGTTTTGTAAGATTTCATGCTGATTATGCAACAAACTGCTAAAAGTACACAATGGTGAAATATTATTGACTATATTTTGAAAAGCTGACTTTAAATTTCAAATTCTAATTGTACACCTGCTTACACAAAATGCCTAAAAGAGAATAAAAGTTGAAAGATTGATTCTTTGGTGGGTGAGCTGCCTGAAAGAGAAGCAGATAACCGCATAGGGTCTTACATAGCACCTACATATTATTAAGTGTGTCAGGCTTTTTAAAAATGTGGCTTTGCATTCAACCAATGTTATCATTAAAGAACAGTGGGGCTTTATAGTTAATGTTAGTCTTTTTTTACCTGCTAAGATAAAAGTGAGATAAAGGGACTCATTAAAGTGCCTGTCTGTACTTCCCAAGCTGTCCTGATAATGCTTAATAGGACCCATGGTTCCCCTTAAAGGTCTAAAAAAGCATGGGTAATAGCTTAGCCTAAAGTTAGGTGAGCAGTGTTAAATCCTCTTAGCCTGAGTTATTTCTTATATAACTGAATAGAAGAATGGTGTGGCGTTGACGCCAACATATTTTTAATAATATTAGATATATTAATATGTCCTTACTTTGAGGGGTTTAAAATAGCCCACATAGCATTTTTAAAGGTAAGGAAAAATGGCCTTATGAATTTAGATCTTAAATGTGATTGACAATTATGACTGCCCTCTGAGAAGTGTGCTGCTGCTCTAACTTTAGAGAAATGATAGAACAGCTCTTCCATCCTGTTTTTCGTATTTTATACAGAGCTTGTGGATTGAGAACACATTTTCATAAAATTACTGAGCTATCCCATTGCTTTTTTTTCTGTCTTGGTAGTGCTAATCATATACAAGCCAAGGGTTCTATTTTTTATTCATTCAAAATTTGGGTTTCTTTTTCCTTCCATATTCTATACTTAAAATAATAAAACAAAAAACTTCACAGAAAGACAACCACCATGAAGTAATAAGTTCATTAACTCATTTAATAAATATGTATTAAGTGCCTATGCTTTGCTAGTTACTACTAGGAGCTGAGAATACAAGAGCAAAAAAAAGAATTTCTTTTTTATGGAATATGCGTTCTAATAGAAGATGACAGATGGCAAGTATTATTAATATATTGATGTCTATATCTATGTATACACATAAATTATTTATCTATATATCATATTCATATATTATATTTAAATGTTTATATTTATTTATTGAATTTATATATGAGAAATATAGAAACAACATATGATAGATGGAAGTGAGTAAAATGTAGAAAAATCTATAAGGGAATAGGAGAAGGCATGCCAGGATTGGGGGGTGCAATTTTCAACACTGTGATCTAGTAAAGCTCTGATGAACAGATTCCCAACAAGCCATGCATATATCTAGATGCTACGTGTTCTTAACAGACAGAAGGGGAGCATTGCTTACATTAAATTCACTTCTTATGTCACTTAAATTGACTTAAAAATAAGAGAAGAACAAAGCTTATGGGAATTTTTTAGGGGGACTGGATGCCACGATATGGTAAGTAATGGGAAGAAAATACCAGTGACATTTTCTGTGGGAAAATGATTTGTTGGAAAGTCATGTGGGTTGGATATTAAAGCCACTGCACCTGATTAGTGACAAAGAGCTCATGCAAATTACAATTGAGATGTAAAGAAAGTTAGGCAGAAAATTCTACCGAAGATTCTTCTCATTAGCTGAAACGAATGCTCATGATGGAAACTGCCTATGCAAAAACAAAGCCAAAGCTTCAAGTGTTTAAGAAGTGAACAGGAAGTGCTATTAAATAAGCCAATGTTATAGGCTAATTAAAAATTTTTTATTTGATATTTTGGCTGCCTACTGATTATTAACAAAAATAATAATATTGAATGAATGTATTGGTTGGTTGTCTTATTAGCCAGGTAAATTAGGTTGGATCTTCAGGAAAAAAGGTAGGATAGCAATATGGAATTTTTAATTCATGTAAAAAATCATGGAAATACGTGGATGAGACAGGTATTAATTTGCCCAAACTTTATTAACCCCATAACTTCTTAGAAAGCTATCAACCCTTTAAAAGACTGAATGTCTACCCATGACTTTCTGGTCATCTTTTTTCTTATCAATCAATAGGGAAGAGTGAACATAAATCAAATCAACATTAGATATCAATCCTAAATAGCAATTTCATTAAAAATAATAAACATATTTCAATTAATATATTACTTAGTTAAGATTAAAACTAATATTAACCTTTTAAATTAAATATTGTTTATATTATATAATTTAATTTCAATTAATTTATATTGTATAATTGTTTATAATATTGTTTATATTATATAATTTAATTTCAATTAATATATTACTTAAGATTAAAACAAACATTAACCTTTTAAATTAAATATTGTTTATATTGTATAATTTACTATATCTCTGAAATCTCAAATGTCTCAGCCTTCCTAGTTTTCCTTAAAACTATTTTCCCTCTTTACCTAGAGAACTGACAAAAGAGTTCATTAAAAAGATATGACCAAATATCTAGCATTTTCTTGTCTTACCTTATATTTTATTGGAATTTTCTATAATGGCCCATTTAATTTGTTTGCTGAAACAATTGTCTTTAAATTCATTTTATTTTTCTTTTGGGTTTATTCCAGGGAACTTTCAGAGTTTCCAGTGGGCAATAATTCTTTCTTTTCCATTTTCTTTCTTTGTCCTCCTGAGTACTGCACATAAATATTCTATCTTCTTTCTTTTCTCCTCTCTCTCTCTTTTATTTTTTCCCCAATCCTCACAGGTAGAAATGGTTACATATTTTTCTTACAAGAAACCCAATAATTTTAGAAAGAAAGACCTAACTGCTGACAAACCTGCCAGCAAAACAATCTCCCAGCATGGAAACCCTACATCTTTAATCTAGAACATGAATTCCCTGAAAGAAGTAGCCAGGCTTAATCTGTATACTTTGTGACTAATTTATATACTAGGTGTTCTCTCAGTAATTTGAACCTGGACCTGTTTCATTTAATATACTGCCTTCAAGGAGAAAAAGGAGAAATGGAGGTGAACATTATAAAAAAGAAAAAAAAAACAACAGAACTTTGGGATTGATAAAATATTAAAGAATGGAGAAGCATCTAAGAGAATCAGTGATTTTAAGACTTAATTACTGGGAGAAAGGTGGCTTCGTGAACAGTAATAAAGTATATAGGGAGGAAAGATCACAGGTTCATTTTAGAGCTATGGAAACTGAGTTTATGGGTAAAACATCTGGAAGGATTTTGCAGGATGAAACCTGGTGTTGGGGCATAAAAAGTAGTGACGGACATGAGTGAAATCACATTGTATAAATGCTTTAAGTATTGATTTTTTTCATTTTTTAAAGCTCACTGTATTATATACAGCTATAAACACAGTTTTCTCAAAGAATCTGGGAAGGACAGGCATCCACTGGTTTGTATGCATGGGTCATTTGTGAAACTATCCAAAGGACCACTAAATGACCTTTAAAGGTATTCAGTCATCCTCTTTTAGAAATGTTTTTAAAAAGCTATCACAATTATATTTTCAATTTAGATTCTCTTTTAGAGATCATGAAAACTTATTTACAATAAAACTTAGTGAAAGAAAGCAAAGGGAGATGACAACCTTCATATCTAAACTATATTGATCATATTCAAATTTTCATAATTTTATAGTTTGCATAATAATGTGCATTGCTATGGTTTGTTCCTAAATTTTCCTCTGATTCAGATGCTCATACACATCATTCATCAAATGATAAATATTCTCCTAATCCATTTCATTCTATTTTTATAGTAACTAATGCTTTCAGATATTGAAGAAACAAATGCACATATCTACAGAGAAATGGACAATTGTTATAATGATAGAGTTGTATTTTGTAAGGCTTTTAGGACTGTTCAAGGCAACTTTTGGATTTATTGTGAAACGAAAAAAATGTTCATGGGATAACTTGAAACAATAATTCCATGTGATTAAATTGTCTTTATACATTTAAAAAATTAAGAAAATCAAATTTTGACATGGATTTGTTTAAATGTCAGCTGTATGTTTAACTTTTTTAGAATTAATTTTCCTTTATTTAAGGAATAATGTTTTAAGAACATTGAATAACACATCAATCATCTATGTTTATGTAAACATGCAAAGGTGGGGATGCTAAATATGTTCCAGGCACAGAGATTATATTTAAAAATAATGTTTATTTTATTTTTCTTCATCTATTTTCCAATCCCATCATCAACTCCTGACAATGTTAGCTCTTGAGTATCTATTATATACTTGTAATTCTTACCTATTTCAATACATCATCTTCTCTCATCTGGGTAATCTAAGAACCTACTAACTCCCTTGTATCACTCTGGGCATCTTTTCCGTTTACCATCTGTTTTATTATTTTAATTTAATTTAATATAATTAAGAGAGAAGACAGAAGTTTCACTCTGTGACCCAGGCTGGAGCACAGTGGCACAATCATAGCTCACTGCAGCCTCAAACTCCTGGGCTCAAGCGATCTTCCCACTTCAACCTCCCTAGTAGCTAGGAACTACAGGCTCAGGCCACCATGTCTGGCTAATTTTTAAATGTTTTTTAGAGAAGAGTTTTTGCTGTGTTGTTCAGCCTGGTCTTGATTTCCTGGCTTCAAGCAATGCTCTAACTCAGCCTCCCAAAGTTCTGGGATTACAAGTGTGAGCCTCCATGCCCAGCCCTTAATTTTTATTTTTTTAAAAAATGAATTATAATTTTATTTTCAAGTCTTTTTAAAAGACTTTATTTATTTAGGACAGTTTAGGTTGTGCACTAAAAATAAAATCCTAAGCCCCCGCTGACTGAACAAACTCCCTCTTGGCCCAGGGGATCCCAGAGGAACCTTAAAACTCAGTTCTCAGCCATGACAGGATGGGAGGTTGGACATGCCTCCCTATACCTCCTCCCTCGATAATAGCCTTCAAGCTTTTTTCCCCTAAGGACTAAACAGAAACCAATCTGGTGTTCCAGACCAGCATTTTTTCCTAGTAAGAGACCACCAACTATGAAGTGGTTTAACCAGTCTATGAAGCATGTGCAGAGAGAGTTTTTGCTTCCCTGTTTTACCTTTTGACATCAGTAGGCTGCCATATGCTGAACATGGACCCCACAAAGGGGTATAAAGCTCCACTGTACATGCACATGTCTCTCCTTTCATAAATATTCATGATTCCTTCTATGGGGCTTGGTAAATATGTATATTTGGCCTCCTACTCAGCATAAATTCCTGTCCCCATTGTCCTTCCCTTGAAGCACTTATTCCTGGTTTGTTGCTGGGGGCTCTGCTTTCCAGCCTGTCAGAAGGGCCACCCACAAGCTGCAACCCTTTATGAGAAATAAAGCTCTCCTTACCAAATTAGGAACCTCTTTGTTTCTTCATTTAACAAGGTTCACAGCAAAACTGAGAGGTACAGAGCCATCCCACGTACTCCCCCGACACATGCGTAACCTCCTCCATTACCAACACTCCCCGTTAGAGTAGTACATTAGTTACAACTGATTAAATTATATTGACACACATTATCACTCAAAGTCCATAGTTTAGATTAGGGTTCACTCTTGGTGTTGTACGTTTTATGGTTTGGACAAATGTATAATGACATGTATCCACCATTAGAGCTTCCTACAGAATACTGTCAGTGTACTAAAATTCCTTTGTGCTCTTAACTATTCATCTCTCCTTTCCTCCCTCCTAATAGTAATCAGCCACTGATCTTTTTACTATCTCCATATCTTGTCCTTTTTAAGAATATCATATAGTTATAGTACAGTATGTAGCCTTTTCAAATTGCCTTCTCTTACTAAGTAAGATGCACTTATATTTCCTTCACATATCTTCATGGCTTAATAGAACTCATTTATTTTTAATGCTGAATAATATTCCATTCTCTGGACATATGACGTTTATTTATCCAGTCACCTAATGAAGAACATCTTGGTTGATTCCAAGTTTGGCTAATTATGAATTAAGCTGCTATAACTGTGAGCAGGTTTTTGTGTGCACATAAGTTTTCAACTAGTTTGAATATATATCAGCATGATTGCTGGATCGTATAAGAGTATGTTTAGTTTTATAGGAAATGGCCAAGTTGTCTTGCAAAATGTCTGTATCATTTTGACTTCCCATCAGCAATGAATAAGAGTTCCTATTTCTCTATATCCTCTTCAGCATTTGGTGTTGTCTAGTGTTCTGGATTTTGATCATTCTAATAGGCCTGTAGTGGTATCTCATTTTGTTTTAATTCCCATTTCCCTAATGATAGACGTGTTTATATATATATATATATATGTATATATAATATACATACATATATATATATATATATATATTTCTTCATACCCTTATTTGCTATACCTTCTTTGGTGAAGTATCTGTTACAGTCTTTGCCCATTTTTATTTTTTTCAACATGCAAATTATATTATGTCACAGTCAACCCCTTACCTCCTTCTTCATTCCTGTACCCTAAACTTAAACACCTTCAGAGGGTACCTAATATTTTTAAAATAAAACCCCTCTTAATGTGGAGTTGACAAGGCCCTGTGTGATCTGGTTCCCATTTTCCCTCAGCATCCTCATGTAGACACTCTGCACTCTTTCTTAGCTAATCTTTCAGTCCTTCAACTGTGCCAAGTTGCCAGTGTCAGTAACATCTCTACAAATGCAGTTCTTGTAGCCACACACAATACGTAATCAAATGGGTGTGGGTTTATTCCAATAAAACTTCATTTATGAAAATAGGTGATGGGCTGAGTTTGATTTGTAGGCTGTAGTTTGCTCCCTCCTGATATAAACTATATGAGAACAAAGGTTTTCATATTGTTATTTCTACTCACAATTCCTAGTGTCATGCCTATTGCATAACAAAATGATGAAGATTATTTATGGAGCATGTACTGTGATCAAGGTATTATAAGTGCTCCCAGGCACTATAAGTGCTTAATAATATCACTATGAGAAAATGGAGTGCTTACTGAGGAACCTGGGGAAATTACGCATTTTAATATAGTGCGTATGGGACAGAGTTTAAGGAATACAGAGTGGGTTGTAAATTTATTCACTGTATGTAAACAGGAGCTTGATTTCATTTTATAATTGACCTAAGAATCATCTTCATGCTCTTATATTCCAAAAATGTTAAACTGCCTACTAATGGTGTCTCAGTCTATACAGTCCCAATTCAATTTAAAACAGATTGTTTTAGGTACAACTGCATTCTCACAGATTCCTTTCTCCTTTTTCACCTCCCCTCATTTGAGTCTTGAGTCTGCAGGCTCACAGGATTGCAGCTCTGTGTGACTTCTCAGGCATCTGCGCAGGTCATCTGTCTTCTTGGTTACAGCCTGCCCTGCTAGCATTGGCTACGATGTCTACAGTTGGTGCATTCAAGCACCGCTTTTGTATTAGAGCTTGTTCAGAGTCTAGCAAGCCTTCCAATTGGCCTGGCTTCAATTGAATCATGATGGCGTTAATTCCCTTTTGGCTAAAATTTTGAACCACTTGAGCTCTTTAGCCCACCATAATGACCTCCTTTAAAATCCACCAGCTGGAATTACCAGCTTTGTTTTGTTTCTCTCTACAAGATACTTACTGAATTCTGCACATCTTTCATGCCTCCTCAGAGTCAAGGATGATTCTGAAGGGTTGAACTCCTTTAGCCAAACCACACCATGACACCGATCTTTTGATGTGGCTTTCCATTGTAGTACATGGCTTTGTGAGGTAGAGACCGAAGCTGGAAATGGCTTATGATGGTTAATTTTATGTGTAATTTTGACTGGGCTAAGGGATGACTAGATAGTTGATAAGACATTATTTCTGGATGTGTCTGTGGGGAGTTTCCTGATGAGATTAGCACTGGAATCAGTGGACTGACTAAAGAAGTTCCACTGTCACCAATGTAGACAGGCAGCTAATTCATTAAGGATACAAAAAGGCAGAGGAAGGGTGAATTTTTTCTCTTTCTCTCCTAACACAGGCATTCATCTTTTGCCTGGACGTTGGAGCACTTGGTTCTTGGGTCTTTGGACTCTGGGGTTTTTACCATTGGCTTCCTTGGTTCTAGGCTTTCAGATTTGGACTTAATTATAATACTGGTTTTCCTGGTTCTCCATCTTGTAGAAGGCAAGGAAGGACTTTTTGGTCTCTGTAATCATGTGAGCCAAATTCCTATTTTACATATACATAAGAGATATTATATATACATATAACCTATATCTATAAATACATAGAGATATAGATATTTTTCTATAATAAATGTCTCTCTCGTCTCTCTCTCTCCATATATTTATATCTATATCCTATTAGTTCTGCTTCTCTGCAGAACCCTGACCAATACATGATTCAACAGCTTCTTAGCACTCAGATTTTTCTACAAAGATTCTCTCATCACCCCACTGAAATCTGAGCTTGGAGAAGTAAGCCTTGGAATACCTCCATCTGCCTCCCACTTCCTCCTTTTCAGACTTCTGTGGGGCTGAAGCAGAGTAGTTTCTGAAGTGGACTGTTCTTTATTATAAGTTCTTCCTGGAGGTGAAATATCTACAGTTTGGTGTTATTAGTGGAAACAATATCTTTCCTACATGGAAGAGAAAATAGTAATTAAGTTATAGCCTTCATGACCTGGCCTTTGGTATTTAAAGAAAAAAAAATGCACTGGACATTTGTCAAAAATAGGAAGACCTTATTCAAGGCTATTGCAATAGGGGAGCAAGATCAAACTCAACTTCACTGAAACAAAAGGTGGGAGGATTTTTAAATGTTGAGATGAGCTGATGGAACATTACTAAAGCGTGTTAGAGGGGAAGTTGGTCAATGGGATTAGGCTGTCTTGGCTTAGTAATTGTCACTTATCGAAGTTAGATTCTTTCCCTTCCGCAGAGACTGGGAAACAGAGAATCTATCTTTTTTGATGATTCTATTTCCAAGAGATGGCTCCCATCATGTCTTTGAGAAAGACATTCCTGTGTTATAGAAGATTTGCATCTCAAAAAGGCAGAAAAATAATAAGCAGTTGTAAGTTTTCTAAAGTAAATTCTCTCTGGAAAGGGACATGCAGAGCCTGTAGTCAGGAAGAAACCTGTCTAAAGTTTATTCAAGCTGAGGGGGAAATTAAAACTAATTTAGAAATCCTCCTCTTCACAAAGCCTGCCTTATAAAATTATTCCCTTAGTATAGATTTGATAGGATGGTCTTGAAACTGATCAAAGATTTTTTTTTTTCTTGGTAGTATGTGGCCTATACTTTTGCAGGATGACAATGAAAGAACTCATGATTTAAGAAAGATATATTGCTTCCATAATGAATAAGCTGTTAAGACACTGATGTATTACAGAGTTTTAGAGCTTAACTTGTGAAGTTGGACCTTGTATGAATAGTACTTCTGCTCGCTTTCTTTAATAATCTATTACTTAATTTATCTGTAAAATAGAAATAATAGCATTTAGCCAGCAGGATTTCTGAGACAGTGAAAAAAAATGACACATGCAAATATTTTGCTAGGATTAGCTTTCCAGTTGGTACTCAATATATGCAGTAATTATCATTACCATTATTATTGTAAAAACTTAGTTTTGCTTTTAAAAAATGGGCAAGTGGTGTTTGATCTAACATTCCAATAAAGATTTAAGTGATATTCTCCTAGTGATTTGTCATGTGTGAATGAGAAAACTGTTTTGTGAAAGCGTAGTAAGATTTTCCTTCCTATATACACCATCCCTTCCTTCAGATTTCCTTTTTTTTTTTTTTTTTGTTTAAAAGAACATAAGTAACTCCTAGAATCATACAGTTTCCATAGGAAAATAGACTATTCTAACTAATTAGTTTTGGTGTCTAGGCAGGGTACATGTGTAGTCTTTTGATAAAGGTATACCAATTAGTTACTGTCAAGAGTTATAATTGACAACGTGCTTGGGTTTTACTACAGCCACTGGTCACCTGTCTTTTAAAAAGTGACTGTAATCTATTTCTCAGACAGTTGATATGGGAATGAAGTAAATTTAAATAATAATCCATGTGAAACATATTTGTATTTCCTGTATTTGTAATTTAATTCACATAGCCCCAATTTCTACATTCAAACATGATAATAGATATTTGTAATTCCAAAAAATATGTGGAAAATCTATACAAGGGGAGAAGTATATCTTTATACTATTTATCTTTATAAATAGTCAAATCCTGTGATGTTGTCTTAATCCCCTAAATATGTGTATTTTTCCTAGAAAACAGCAAAATAACATGCTTACTATGAGCAGGAGGGCATATTTGGAAATCAGTGGTTTATAACAACACAATCCAAATTGAGTCTTGCCTTATCTTTAAAATAGTGGATATTGGAGAGACTCAAATTAGTACACCAGTCCCCCTTTATCCATGGTTTCAGTTACTTGAGGTCCACTGAGGTCAGAAAATATTAAATGGAAATTTCCAGAAATAAACAATTCATAAGTTTTAAATTGTACACTGTTCTTAGTAGTGTGATGAAATCTCACGCTGTCCTGCTCTGTACTGTCCAGGATGTGAATCATCCCTTTGTCCAGCGGATCCAAGCTGTCTGCTACCCACCTATAAATCACTAAATAGCTCTCTCGGTTATTAGATTGATAATCAGATCATGTGCAAGTAACCCTTATTTGACTTTATAATCATCCCAAATCTCAAAAGTAGTAATGCTGGCATATTGTCATAAATGTTGTATTTTATTATTAGTTATTGTTGTTAATCTCTTACTGTGCCTAATTTATAAATTAAACTTTATAATAGGTATGTATGTATATATAGGAAAAAACATAATACATACAGGGTTTGGTACTACTTGTGGTTTCAGGCATCCAGTGGGGCTCTTGGAATGTATCCCCCTGATAAGGAGGAGCTGTTGTATTCTGGCTGTTTCAAATAATCTGACTATATTAGTCTACACAAATGAGATTAAGAAGGTGAGTATTTCTTAGAAGGTCACATAATTGTACATTTATATCTTTGATTCCAATATTTAGTAACAGTAACTGAGAGCCAATAACATAAAAGTAAACTATGATTGTACAAACAAAAAAATGTTTTTGAAATCCCAGCCAAAATATTCAGTGATGTAGGATAAAAGTTGTGTAGCTTCTCTTTGGCTCTATTTCAATAGCATTTTTAGTTTTTTATGATTTTTTTAACTTGTAATTTTCAAATTAACAATAATAGAGAGAACTAGACAGATATGTATGTGGTAGTAAATCATAATTATATCTTGAATATTAATCTTACCTTTGATATAATACTTGAAATTATCACAGGTACATTGAGATATATATTTGTATTAAAAAGTTAATGGCATCATCTATACTGATAATCAGAGAAAAGTGTTTCAATGAAATTATAAGCTATGGAATCTAGGAAGTTATGTGATTTAAATTAAGCATGTTAGTATGCAACCATGACTACACAATGTAAAAATGCTAATGATTGTAAGTAAAATAATTTAACACTAAAAAATGGTCCTTTTATGGTGGATGAGTTGATTTAACACAGACAAGACAAAACTCCCTGCAAGTAGTTTATCGTGATTAATGTTTTTACTTTAAGAATCTTACTCATTTGTGGGGCAGATGGAACTTCTTTTGTGAATGGTCATAAAGGGATAAAGAAGTAACAACTGAAATACTTTGAAATTCTTTCTTGAAACTAAGATATAATTTCTTAGATCTATAAAAAAAAACAGAAGATGATAATGTTGCAGACTATTTTAGGTTTTTAAGTATGAAATTTCTGATTTCCCTAAGTACTAAGTTTGACAGTTGATATATCTGACATTTCACTTCGACACTTCTTGTTTTATTGTAATTGTGAAGGCACAGCCTCAGTCTTTCAAATGCATGTTTTGGCTTGTGATTATCTTTTGAATGTTTTTTAGAGCAATTGCTGTGAAACCATCAATAAGTCAAAAATTCATGTTATTTTCAAATATGAGTTCTGTTGTGAAATCAATGCTGTGCAGACAGCTCAAAATATCAATAAAGTATTTGGGAAGGATCTGACTAATGAATGCACAGTATGTTGACGGTTTGAGTTCTGTTCTGGTGATTTTAATCTTGAAAATAAGCCACATTAGCAACCTGAGACCAAGGTGGATAATGATGAACTGAAAGCTGTAGTGGAAGCGAATCCATCTCAACCTATGTGTGACTTAGCAGCAAGATTCAATGTTACTATCCCAACAATATTGAACCATTTGAAACAAATAGGCAAGGTAAAGAAGCTGGATAGATGGGTTCTACATGAATTAAACAAACATCAGAAGAGAAATTGTCTCGAAGGTTGCCTTTCTTTGCTGTCATGACATAAAGGTGAGCCATTTCTATACTATATTGCTATGTGTGATGAAAAATGGATTCTTTTTGGCAACTGAAGCATTCAGCACAATGGTTGGGTAAAGATGAAGTGTTGAAACACAGTCCAAAGCTGAATATTCATCAAAAAAAGCTAATGGTGTCTGTTTGGTGGTCCACTACTGGTATTATCCACTGAAGCTTCATGAAACCTAGTCAATCAATTACAGTGAATGTCTACTGAAACCAGCTGAATGAAATGATGAGGATGTTTGTGATTATGCAGCTGAGATTGGTCAATAGACACATGCTAATGCTCTTGCAAGACAACACTTGACCACATGTCGCACAAATGACACTGCTCAAATTATAGAGGCTGGACTTGGAAAATCCCTGTCATCCACTGTATTCAGCAGACCTTGCATCAACTGTCTACCACTTCTTCAAGGCTTTGAATCACTTCTTGCATGGAAAAAGATTCAATTCTCAACAAGCTGTGAAAAAAGTTTGTTGTGGTCTTGTTGCCACTTGATCTCTAGGCTTCTTAGCTGCTGGTATAAACAAGCTACTGTTAGGATGGCAAAACTATGTCGACAGTTTAGGCTCATGCTTTGATTAGTTGTACTGCTTCTTGTTTGAGATATAATAAACTAAACTTTTGATTCAAAATCAGACATTTCATATTTAATGACCCAATAATATGGTGGACTGATCGTCCTAATTTAAGTGAGAGATTCTTCACCTTGATTCTTTGAAATGGAAGTAAATTGAATTGAAACAGGTTTAAATGTAAATCATGTATAAATAAGTAGTTTTTGCAATAAAATTCTTTGTTATTTTCTAAGCCATCACTCATTTTATAAGATGGAGATCCCATTTTTCAGGGCAAATGATGGAGTAGGATGAGAGGGAAAGACCTATTGTTTTTGTTTTGTGTGATTTTTGTCAAGATTTTTTTATTTGTTTAATTTTTCTTTCTGGAAAATAAGATGTAAAAGTTAAGAAAGTTAAAGTGATTATAACATATTAAATGCGATAAGATAAATAATTATTTTTTATTAATTCATTTTTTGTATATATGCTAACTTTACATTGTTTATATCAGGAAGTAAGAGAGGCCATAAAGTGGTATGAAAAAAACAATGAATCTTTCAGTATGAAAGATTCAACTCAACCTCACTGAATTAAGTAGAGAAAGGTTTTTTTAAATATAATTTTTGTTAGGAACAGGAAAATCAAATGACTAGACAAAAGTATTTCAGAATTATTTTTAGAAAATTATTTACATAATTTTATTAGTTGTATTACCTTCAGAACACTGGAAATCACTCTAAGTATTTCAAGGAAAAGGATGCTTAATAGGGGGAATTAAAAGCTTGTAGGGGTGAAAGTCAGAGAGGCTGTGGTTAGTGTGTAGTAAATCAGAAAGCGGGAATCACAAGAAACTTTGCTGCTGATTTCAACTGGCTGCCACAAATCAGTGAGTGCTTTCCAGAATGTCACCTATGAGCTTCTGGGGCAAGAGTGTCATCTTATTCTCTTCCATCTTATAAAACTTGTGCAAAGCCTTTCTTTTATGAAAAACTTAAACTGAAATCCGTATCAAATGAATTCTATAAAAATGTTCTAGACTTTCTGCCCCTGTAGAACAAGGAGAGTGCTGAAGGAGAGGCAGAACGGATCACACATTCCAGAACAATAATCCATCCTATGGTCAGTGATTATGTAATCTAATATCCTTTAACTTCTACCCTACATGTAAAATACCAGTTGTATCTGTAGATAATTCATAAATAATGAAATGGTTGCCCTAGGATATCCATTTGAATAGAAAATGTTATTCCAAAAAAGCGTGTGTGGAGCTTAAAGTTGGTAGAGTTAGTATGCTAGAAATTTCAAAAAATCTGATACATAATATGATATCAATCTGAATATCATTCTGATGAATCATATTTATCTGTGTATTACCTAAATATGTAATTTCTATTCATAAGAAAGAGTAATACTCTTTCCTTTGATTTGTCTAAGATTAACTTTTATTCATATTTTAACATTTCTGAAAGAAGTTTATAATTGTAATTGCAACATATTTTCATTCAGTGGCATCTGACAGTTATAACAGCTTTTTTTCTCTTTCTCAGTGGAAAGTATAATATTGGTGCATCTTACAATTGGTTGTTTAGCTGTGATAAAATATGCAGTGATATTTATTAATTTTTGCAAATACATAAGCCTATGCATATACACATACACAAATAATTTCTATCATTTTGATCACTTAAAAAGTTATTTTCTCTGTACTCTTAAATTCAGCTTTGCAACTGGAGGAATTGCCAAAGTCTCAATCTGAAAAAATACTGGGGAAATGTCTCAGCAAATAGAGAAAAACTGTAGAAGGCTATATTACTGAGATATTTGGATAGTACTTTGATCTAAGCTTATAAAGTCAATCAAGTTACATAGAAAACTACCAGAACAAGCTTCTTTTTATGATAGAGGTTTGTTTATTTATTTGTCTGTTTTGGGTATCAACCCAGAGGTCAGATATGCCTAGCTTTGGATAACTTTGTAAAAAGTAGGGAAATACCATCAAGATCCAGCCAGTTTGACAAGGCCTCCAAAAGTTGAACTTCTATTGTTACCCATATCTTTCTTTTGCAATCTGTTATTTCATATACAACCATGCATCATATAACAAGGTTTTGGTCAATGACAATGAACTACATATACAATAGTGGTCCCATAAAATTATAATGCAGCTAAAAATTTCTATCACCTAGTGATGTGATAGCCTCTTTAATGTAGTAGAGTAACGCATTACTCACCTGTTTGTATGATGCTGGTGTCAACAAGCCTATTGTACTGTCAGTCAGTAAAGCAAATACAGTTATGTATAGTACATAATACTTGATAATAATAATCATAAGCAACTGTTACATGTTTAGGTATTTACTATACTTTTTATTGTTATTATAGAATGTACTCCTTCCATTTGTTAAAAACAGTTAACTTTAAAACAGTCTTAGGCAGGTGCTTCAGGAGGTATTCCAGAAAAAGCCATTATTCCTGACCCTGTGTTGGCATAGGTTAATGTGTGTGCGTGTGTCTTACTTTTTAATTAAAAAAATTAAAAGTAAAAAAATAAATTTAAAATTAAAAAAGGGTATAGAATATATATAAAGAAGATATTTTTGTACAGTTGCACAATGTGTGTGTGTTTGAAGCTGTGTTATCACAAAAGAGTAAAAACATTTTCAAAAATTGAAAGTTTATAAATAAAACAGTTATAGTAAATTAAGATTAATTGATCATTTTTCCAATTTATAAATCTATTTTTATTATAATTTAATTATTTTTAAAATCAGACTACATTTAGAATCTATTCTATTTCTTTGTATTTTAATTTCTAACTTATTTTATTATTTATTTATTTATTTATTTATTTTAGGATATGATGGGGGTACAAACATTTTGGTTACATGTTATGACTTTGCCACACCCAAACCATGATTTGATGCATGCCTTTTTCCCTCTACAATGCTCACTGTGTCCATTAGTTGTGAGTTTATTGAAGAAAAAATATTTTTAATAAATTTCATGTGGCCTAAGTGTACAGTGTGTATGAAGTCTACAGAAGTATACAGTAATGTTGTAGGCCTTCATATTTACTCACCACTCACTCACTGATTCAGCCATAGCAATTTACAGTCCTTTAAGTTCCATTCATGGTAAATGCTTTATACAGGGATACCATTTTTTAAATCTTTTCTACAGTATTTTTACTGTACTTTTTCTATATTTAGACATGTTTTCAATATACAAATAGTTAGCATTGTGTTACAATTGCCTATGATATTCAGTAAGGACTAATAGAGTTGAGAGAGTCATGTTCACATTATCATGCAAACATTTTCTAAAATAATGAAAATCTACTTGTTTCTTCTTGTTGTGAACATACTACTATGTTATCCCACTGCTGTAAAACACCATGTAGTGTGTGAGTTATTATCAGAGAACAGAACTGTGATTCCAGAATTCCTCATCTTCAGTTGTTAAAGCAATCAGACACACTTTCTTTCACAAACCCTCCTTCATTCACAATCATGGAACTATTATTATCTACTTCTGTTATCTTTGCAATATTCTTTGACTGATTTGCTAATAACTTAATTTCTCATTTTGTCATCTGCAGACATTGTATACTAATTGTATCTAATGGACTGTGAGTTACTGAAATATTTAGAGTTATTGCTAGTAAATTCAAAATATCCTTACTGATAGAATATAAAAATAAGCAACTGGTAAACCAATAAAGATGTACATTATCTGGGATCATTGATCTTATAAAAGTTTAATGGAGGCTAGAAGAAATATGTCATTACCTTTCTGAGGAACTAAAAACATGGTAGGCAGATTGATGTAGCAAACTAATATTTGAATATACTGAGAATCATTTTGTGTTTCACTGATAATTTTTAAATTTCTTATTGCAAATATTAATATCTCCCCCTGTTTGATTGAGTTTACAACCCAAACTCATCATATTTGACAATATCTGGAGATAGTTTTCTCTTCATTCACTCTTCCTGTCCTTTGATGCATCCATTTTGAGCATATTTATTGGTATTATTATAAATAACCTCTATCAAAGTAGAAATTCTACTCATTCACCTTGATTGTTAGTGATATATAAAAGTCCAAATGATACTTTTGGTTATTAATATTTTTCATTTACTTTTTATGATACAACTTGCTAAATTATTGAGTTCTTAAAGCTATTTCACCAGACCTTTTTTTAAATTTCAAACTTCTTGTCTCCACCTATTAGGAGATTTTGATTCAACATAACACAAGTAGGCAAATGAGGGTGATATATTATACGTGGCAAGAAAAAGTATATTCATATGATTATTAAATTGTATTAAGATTGAACAAATTGGTGTTATTGGTAGAAAATAAGCTTTGATAATAAGTAATAATTATACCCACATACTTGTTATATGCAGTATATTTTTATATATTACTTCAAAATTTTAAAATGATACTGTGGCGTAAGTACAACTGTCTTCGTTTTACAGTTGAGTTAGCAGAGGATATAGACATGTCAGAGTCAGATGGCAGGAAGAGGCAAGAGAGATTTTACTGAGGCCTCTGATTCTGAGGTTGGCAGTCTTTTACAGTACACCTCCCCGAATCTTCAGGATGAAACGGTCAGTGCTACCAAGATTTCTAAGGAGAAAGTGGAAGACAGGCTAAGATGTATGGGATGTATCCTTGAGACAATAATAAACCCTTGAGACAGCTGAATTAAGGAAGTCATAAGATAATTATAGTATTATAGGCAAATTAATTTGGCCATGGTACGCAGTTGAAATTGGTGGTAGGACAGGAAGGAAGAAAAGGGTTAACTGATTATGGCTCTAGCTATGAGTTGATAAGTACAGGGTTGGTAATATAAATGAAAAAGAAAAATAGATTAAATTATTTTTAAAGAAATAGCAACAAGTTTGATGACAGGTTAAATGTAAGTAGAATGAAAGCAGAGAACGACACTAAGGTTTTATATGTTACAAATGCTCTAGATTCTATTTTTGACTGGTACCATCCACTTAAATGATCTTATGTAAAACCATTTATTCTGTCTATTTCATGGGATTCTTGTAGAGATTATAGGATATAGGGTCTTCAAAACTGCTTTATAAACAGTTAAAGCTCTAGAAAATATAATGTAGTTTTTTTATTGACTTCAAAAATTACTCAAGGAGAGTTATTAATACTCAAAATGGTATTGCCACCTCTATAGCACTCCTGAGAAATCATTATTATTCAGGTAGGTGACATTTTGACAAATCTTCCAATTAAAATAAGACAAAATAAAATAGAATAAAAATACATTGTCAGTTTTATCTCTCTCTGCATGGAGCAGATGTGAAAAGTAAATTCTGTATAGAAAGCCTAAAATATAATGAATATGAGAGAAAAACATAGAATTAAAAGCAGAACCAAATTTCTATGTTAAATCAACATATTTTGGTAAGGAAAAATAATCACTATTTAATATGATGTTTTAACTAGATCAAAAATGATATATATTTTAGACATAACCTGCCTATTGTCACAGAGGTTTCAGGGAAATTCTGAACTGTAAAGAATAGTTCTGGGACACCAAAGTGGCCATATCATTGATATTCTTGAGTGAAATAGCCCCTAATTTAACCCAGTCCATAGCTGTTTGTAAGATGTGTACAGAATTGTTAGACTGATGAGAATCTGAACTGTAGGCCAGGCTTGAAGGTAAGACAATAGAACTTCTGAAAGAAACTTAATTATAATTGAAAAGTTGGGACCACACTCAGCAGCCAGTCTTAAATGATGGAGAGAGCATTGTTTTGCTTATAATTTAAAAGCTGTTTCTTGTCAATTCCGAGTTAGACCATTCTTGAAAGGTCTATGAAACATACAGAAGTGCCAGGGTGTTCAATAAAGAAGAAAATAGTATGGTGGCAACAATATCTCTGTAGAAAAGGCCACTGAAAGAAAGGACTGCTACCTAGAAATGAATGAACAGTTTCAGTAATCCAAAAAGGACTTTGCCAAGGGTACAGACGTGGACAGAAAATCATGAGGTGCAGAACTAGGAAGGGGCTTTTCTTAGTCCGTTCAGGCAGCTATAACAAAATACCGGAGGCTCGGTTAATGGTAAACAACAGAGATGTATTTCTTAAGGTTCTGAAGCCTGGGAAGTCCAAGATCAAGGCACCAGCAGATTTGGTGTCTGGTGAAGTGTACTCTCTGGTTCTCTGGTTCATAGATTGTGCCTTCTGGCTGTGTCCTCATAAGGTAGAATGAACAGGGTATTTCTCTGGGGCCTCTTTTATAAGGGCACTAATCACATTCATGAAGGCTCTGTCCTCATGATCTAATCACCTCCTCAAAGGTCCACCTCCTAATAGTATTGTCTTTATAATTAGGTTTCAGCATGTGAATTTTGGGGGGATATAAACATTCAGATTATAGCAGGGCCAGTGGAACACAAAAATGAGTAACGGCAGGAACAAGATCAGAGAAAAGGTAGAGGATTAAGTAAATCATGTGCTCCCTCCTACCTTGGCCTCTTTGAAATAACTCAGAAGAGTATTGGGGAAGACAACAAGGATAAGACAAGATTCTCTACTGAAATAGTTGATGAGTGTTAAATCTGTTAATCTGGGAGTATTGCTCTAAATATTACACCTGTGCTCTGTGGCAGCTGTGGGCAGAAAAGATAGTTTAAGAAGCTGGCATTCATATAATAGTTATATTATGATCCCATTTTGCAATGTATGGTATTTTAAATCAAGAACAAAATCTCAGGTAGTCAGTAAAACTAAATGCATAGTTGTTTTGTTCCTATTACAATTTTTATTCTCTTTTAGCAATGTTCATCTATCCCATAAAATTTCAGAGAAAGAAAATTAATCCATTGAATCATCTTGTTATTTTTAAGATTTTTGCTGCATGTCTGGTTATGTCTCACTTTTTTTTCAAGTGCAATTTTCTTGGGGGTCTTCTCTCTATTGTCTTTGGTCAGTCTCCCCAGAGCTATGTTAAGTTTATCAATCGTTTCAAACAACTAATTTCTGGATGATCCCTTTATTGTGTATTATGCTGCTGTATTAATTTATTGTTTGTTTCATTTACATTGATTTGCTTTATTATTTGCTTTCTAACTATTTTGGTAGTCTCTTTGGTCATTCATTTTTAGCATATATCTGTTCAAACTATTTAATGCTCTATATTTTTACCAAGTACAGACATTGATGCAGTCTACAAACTTTGATATGTCATATTTTCATTGGCATTTAATGATAACTGTTTCACTTTTATTATGATTTCTTCTTTGACATGTGAAAAATTTAGTTTTATTATATTGATTAATATCTTCTATTATTCTCATCATCTCTACTATTTTTAATATTGTTTCTATTTCTTTGTTATTTTGTGTTTTCATTATGATGAGTCTAAGTGAAGGTATTTTATTCATTCTGATAAGCGTTTTCTATGCTTCTTGCACTTGAATAAATATGTCATTTAGCCATCCTGGAAAACACCGTCAGCTGTTATCTTCTCAAGTATTGCCTCTTACCCCCATGTTTGTTTATCTGTGTGCTGAAATTATAATTAGAAATTGTTGGAATTCTCTCTCCTATGTCCTTTCTCTTTGCCTCTCTGTTCCATTTTGGTGTAATTTTCCAGTTCTGTGTTTTAGTACTTAATGTTCTCTTCATCTAGGTAAAATTTTAGATATGATATTTCCTATTCAGATTAATCATATCTGATTATTTTGTAGTATTTTCCTATTTATGCTTTTAAAAATCCTCTTTATATTTTTAATTTTAATCATATATATTACTAACTATATGTCCTCTATCTGAAAATACTGATAACTTAAACATTTTAAGATTGAACCATGGTTTGCTTTTTGGTTTGTTTGTTTTATTTTTACAAGTTGTGTAAATTCAGTTTTTCCATTCACTTAATGGCTGGCCCATGGACAAATCCCTAAGGAGGATGCCATTTAATTCACGTTAATTCATATTTATCCAAAGTTTACCTAGACAAATTTTCTACCTTTCTTTATCTGAAGTTTAAAATTTTTATCTATTTTTTTAAATTTATCTACCATGAAAAAATTCAAAGAAGTGCCTCATTCTCTTTACATTGGCATTAAAACCAAAACTTTAATCCACCATATATAGGTAGGTGACTCAAGGTAGCTGTGAACTCATTAATTTCTCTCTTGGACTCACTTCATTACTGGGTTTGTTAGTTTGCCTGCTGCTGTAATGAATTATCATGGAGTTCTGGAGGTCACAAGTCCAACTTGGGCCTCACTGGGCTAAAAACAGGGATGCTTTTCTTTCTGGATGCTCTGTAGGGGAATTCATTTCCTTGCCATATCCATCATCTTAAGGCCACTGGGCATTCCTTGGCTTGTGGCTTCTTCCATCTTTAAGGCCAGCAATATTGCATCTCTCTGACCCTTCTTTTGTTATCATATCACCTTCTACTCATAGCCAGGAAAGGTTATTTGCTTTTAAGGATTCAGATTGGGTTGCCAGGATAATCCAGCATAAACTCCACATATCAAGGTCCATAACCTTAATCACATTTTCAAAGTCGTCTTTGCCTTGTAAACTAATATATTTATAGGTTTCAAGGATCAGCACATCAGCGTCTTTGAGGAGCATTATTCTGCTTACCACACCACCCTGAGGATTTCTCTTGTTTTGTTCAAGTTTATTCACATGTTCAAAAAGGAAATATATTTAACTGGAATTTTATATTGTTACTAAATGAGAGATTAGAAGATGTCTGTTGACAAAATGGCAGAAAGAAATTCCGTTGGCTATTCTCCAAGACTCCGTGTACTTATTCACTACGATACACCACCCACATACTGATAGGTAAATTGAGTATATCAAGCAAATACTGGAGGATTTTGTGTGCTACCCATCCTAATATCACCAACAACTCTAAACAGTAAAGGGTTTCCTTACAGCACTCTATGAAAACATAAGCCAAGAAAATTTATAGAATTTCACTAATTGTATGTATATCTGAACTTCAGTAACCCAGAGAAGCTGGAAAGTATTTGGTGGTAGTGGAGGACACTCTCTAAGAATTTCTTGAATGCTGCAGAAATGTTTTCTTCATTTTATGTTTTCTCTAAATATTTTCATTGTATTCTAACCAGCACTGGGCTCCCTGGTGATACAGATGATGGTGAGATATATGTTTGCTCTGTTATACATGTATGTATCACTTTTATCATATCAAAACTAAAAATGTGCTAGTATAGACTCATCAAAATAATGTGTTTCAAGGAAGAAACTCCTCTAGTTTCTGACTAATCCAGGAATCAAGATACTTAGGGAAGTGGTGATGGGTTGAAAACAACTGTGAAACTGAACATAATTTTTATTAAGAAATTCTCAATAAGAGCAGGAAGAGGAAAAGACAGAGGTAAGATATTTAGTGTCACAAAAGATAATTTTAAAATGGGATGTGTTTGAAATTTAGCAACTTAGGTGTTCTGAATTATAATTATGTTATATATACAAATGCCACTGTATTTGAGAAGATCAAAGACATTTAGACAAATGCATTATTAGTGACTTAAAAATGGTAGCTGTAGTACCTTAGGACAAAAATTTAAAAACATGAAA
Source organism: Mirza zaza (assembly GCA_008750895.1). Lineage (NCBI taxonomy): Eukaryota > Metazoa > Chordata > Mammalia > Primates > Cheirogaleidae > Mirza > Mirza zaza. The sequence goes on along the minus strand of VSMD01099750.1, from coordinate 14,195 downwards.
ATTACCCAGTATGTTTTGGAACTATTGAGACTAATGGGAATGTATCCTAGAATTTATTTCATAACAGGAAGAATAGTAAAGGTGGTATGGCCTTCAAACAAGAAAATTCTTGGAAAGACAAAAAAATAATGAAATAGAAAAGGAGCCAACAGGTCCAGGCTCAGTGTGAAATCTAGGTATTGTAAATAGTTCCAATCTGATGTGTGTAACTGTCACAAGAGATTCTTGTAACCTGCCAAATAATCTGCTAGGAGTTAATTAAAATAAATTGAACAATTACTTTGAAAACATTATTTCAGTGCAGATAATTTTTATCATTGAAGTTTATATCCAATGTAAATATTTATGTGGTAAATTAGCTTTGCTTTGTGTTAAAAACTTTCCAATTCGATTCTTTTAGTTATTTTAAAGTACACCCTAACTTGTTTATAGTCACTTTGTTGTGCTATCAAATATTGTTCATTCTAATTATCTAATTATATTTTTGCACCAATTAACCATGCTCACTTTATTCCCTCTGCATCAAAACATCACATGTACCCTATAAATATATACAACTATTATGTACCCATAATAATTAAAAATATATATTATATATAAAATTACCTTTGCTTTTTCTGAAATACAGAAATAGTATTTTTTTATTTTATGTTTTAGTAGAGTTTCATTTCTTTTCTTTTTACATACTTTTAATCAAAAAGGCTGAAGTACCAGCTATTGATTGTGTGACAATAATTGATCTGGCAGTGGAAAGTGGAATTTTTCCAGTTGATGCAGTGATAAGAATTGATTGAGCAGTAGGCCTCATAAAAGGGTCAATAAAATACAGAGAATAAGACAACAACTGCTCTTGGAAAAGATTGTAATTCAATTATAGCGGTCAGTTCTACCTGCCTTAATTGATCTAGTCAGCATTCTGCAAGAAGAATGAAGTTGCTATTTTAGTTTGGCTGTTTAGAAACTGATGCAGAGTTCTTAGAATAAAGAAGAGTTATTCCCTATAGGGGTTTTTAAATCTACTCACATATTAATTATGTTTTTCCTTTTACTTCTCTTTCCTGATAAATAGAGGTCTTTAAAAATAGTGAGTTGTGTGTTTGCCTTGGGATATTATAATAGTAATTATAAAATTACTATAAGCTGTGCATGGTTCAAGATGTACCATTTCTGAGTTTCTTAGTAGTTATCAACAAAGTATTAACATATTTATAAAATCTATTTTGGTCTTGTCCCTAATATACTCCTGTCATATTCACAATTGTAAGACATGTTTCCTGTATTATATTTCTCTGTGCTTATTCCAAATTTGTGATTATTTACATATCTTCTTCATTTTGATACAATTTTTATTCTTTCTTTTCTCTCCATTGTTTCTTCTCTCTTTAGTACTCATCTATTCTAATTTTCTGTCTGATTTATCTAATGTTTTATTGTCTAAGGTTTAATTATTTTCTCAAAGTTCTTACCCATGGTTCAATTATTTTGTTTTACTACTTAAAATGTTCAGCACTTTGATAAGTAAATCAGTTTTTTATATATGTGAAATTATTTATCAAAAAATAAACTCAATAAAACCCACATTTCTTATAAAATCCCTTACATAAAAATTAAATTTTATCAAAGGTATTATGATATATTTATCATAATGAATGTATATGGTTGAAGACATAATGGTTTTATTATAAATAGCTTATAAGGAAAAATAGCAGTCACCTGTCCTGCCCATCTGTTTCCTAACCTCCCTATGGTTTACAAAGGCAAACGATGTTTGCATTTTTAACTTTTTAAATACTCACCTTAAAGACTTGGGTCACATGAACTTAGAGTTAGGGCTGAGTATGGGGGCTCAAAGGAAAATTGAGATACAGTTTCCTAGAGAAGGAAAAATGGATTCTAAGCAGACAAAAATAAAAATAGCGGGTCTGTAAAAAAAATAAAAAAATAAAAACTTGCCTTAATATATTTTAATACTTAGAATGCTGTTTTTGATTAATACATTTTAGATATATTTTATTTTCCTATTATTTAATTGGAATATATAGCTTTCTTATTACATCATTGGCTAGTCTCATTTCCTCTTCCCTTATCCTCACAATATTTTGGTCATAATTTTTGTTTAAATCCATGACCAATAAGCTATTCTAATGCAATGGTATTCAAAATACTGGATCTATGACAGAATAAGGAGCCTGTGAAGGAAATAATATCGATGTACTTCTTTCTTCCTAGAGAAAATTTTGTATAATAAAAGAACACTAGTGGAACAAAAACTGTGCCCATTAATGTAGATGATGAGTTTTCTTTTTCAAGCTATGTATCTCCTTGTCACTTGGAGGACTGGCAAGTCAGTCTGGGGGCCACATCTTGAATAACAGTGTTAGTCTACCATGCTATATTATATTTTTGTTTCCTTTCTCATACAATATATTTTCCCCCTTGAATTAAATATTGTTTACTCTTTCCAATTTGGTCAGTTTATTAATATTTTTAAAGAGTCCAAAACTTCTGTCAAAATTTTTTCCAAACAAAAGTCATCAATAATCTATCAATTGAGATTTTTTTTTTCTAGAAGTCTTTTCTTACACACTTCTCTAACCTCTGGTGATCATGAGGTTGACAGCCCTCTGGGGCTGCTGGAGGTCTTCATTCCCATTCCTTTCCCTCTGTTGAATTCCCAGTCCCCTGAATCCTACAGTTTCTTCTTTTCTCATTAACTCTCTCAGTTTTCTGAATGACAAAAAATTCTTTTTGAGACCTTAATAATTTATTGGATATAGAATTCTATGCTGAAGTTATATTCCCTCAGAAAATTGAAAGGCAATTCCTCTGTATACCGTATACCATTTAGCTATTTAATGACATTAGGAACTCTATGTGTGTAAATTTTTAAAAATCTTTTTGAGAATATTTACAACTTGAAGATTCTCACTAATGTGATCTGTATTCAATCATCTGGCTGGAAGTTAAGGATACCCCCTCAATAAGTATAGTTGGACTGCAAATATTAGAAAATTTTTATAATAGTCCTTTGATAAGCTCCCCTTTCCTGTTTTCTGTTTTCTTTCTTTTTATAACTCTTATTATTTAAATGTTGGATCTTCTGGCATGATCTTGTGAGTATCTGCTCAATCTTTTGCTTCTTTTTGTCTTTGGATTCCTTTTGTTTCTTAATTTTTCATCCCACATTTTTTTTAATTGTAGTTATTTTATTTCTAATATCTGGTAGGTTTTTTGTTGTTGTTGTTCTCTGTTATTTTATCATCCTGTTCTTGTTTGGACAAAATGCTTTCTTTCACATTACTAAGGGTATAAATTATAGACTAGGATTTTAAAAATATACTTTCTATTCCCTGACTTTTTATGTTTTCTCCAGGCTCTACTAACTTTATTTGTCTGTTTTAGTTTCTTCCTTTTACAATGGAGGCTTTTTGCCCCCCTAAATGTATGGTGATCTCTGATGGAGTATTTATACTTAAAAGTAAACCATTAATCATAGATTAGTGTTGATGTCATGGGCTGAGTTTATTAAGTGAATGTTTTTTGTTTTTTTTTTTTTACCATAGGATAATTAAGAGACAACTGCTTTTCTAGTGAGATGCTCTCAAGGATCAGCATTCTGGGATCCTCTCTGTTTAGCTGTTTAATTTCAGAAATAGGTTTGTTTTGTTTGTTTGTTTTGTTTTTTGGCATTGGAGAGAGTGACAAGTGGTTCCATCTGAACAGAAAACCACAAAACTTTCATGCATTTTCTGATTTTCAGCCCCTTTGGTTACCTCTCACTACATGGTAATTGGAACCTCCAACTGCCACCCCTTCAGGGTGCATGTAGTAGGTAAAATTGTCCCTGATTTTATTTGTCTTCCCCACTCCAAACATTGTTTGTAATTTCTTTCATAATATAAAACAGATTCTGCTAATTGTTTCAATTGGGCATCATTCTTTCACTTAAATAGTCTACAAACCTGCTTACATGGTACAATTTACTCAGAATTTATTTTTTTATTTCAGAGTATTACAGGAGTACAAGTGCTTTGGTTACATAAATTGCCTTTGTACCGCCTAAAAAGTGTGTCCATTCCCCTGACAGCAGGCGCCTCATTCATTAGGTGTGGATTTACCTGTCACTTCCTCCCCACTCCCACCTGCCTGACTCTCTATGAATGTTACTTCCCAAATATGCACATTAGTGTTGATCAATTAGTATTAATTTAATGGTGAGTACATACTGTGTTTATTTTTCCACTCTTATGATACTTCACTTAGGATAATGGGCTCCAGCTCCATCCAGGGTAATACAAGAGGTAGTTCATCATTTTTTATGGCTGTGTATACTCCACGGTATACATATACCACATTTTATTAATCCACTCATTTACTCAACATTTTACATGTAGTTAACACTAACTCTGATTGTATTTATATGATTAACTTAAAATTGTTAAGACAATGAAAACACAGAAAATTATGCAGTGCCATTTCTGACTAGTAGTATATCAATATGAAAATTTAAAATGTATTGAATTTGATCTTTACAGAATCACAAGATAGATCCAATCATTTTTATGAAAACTTTGCTTGAAGAGGATAAATGTATTGAGGAATTATATATAGTTGTCCCTTGCTTTTCACAGGAATTGGTTCCAGGAACCCCTATGGACACCAAAATCCATGCATACTCAAGTTCTGCAGTAGGCCCCGTGAAACTTGCTTATATGAAAAGTCAGCCCTCTGTATTTGCAGTTTTCTTATCTTGTAAATACTGCATTTGCCATCTATAGTTGGTTGCAAATGTGAAATCTGTAGATAGATAGAGCTGACTGTATTGAAAAAAAATCTGCACATAAGTGGACCCATGCAGTTCAAACCCATGTTGTTCATGGGTCAAGTGTACATACTTTTATGTTAATAACTACAGGTGCTTCTTGACTTAATATGGGGTTACATTTCAACAAATGCATCATTAAGTTGAAAGTATCATAAGTCACGCACGTATTTAATACACCTAACCTACAGAACACCATACCTTAGCCTAGCCTACCTTAAACATGTTTAGAACACTTACCTTAGCCTACAGTTGAGCAAAATCATCTAACACAAACCTATTTTATAATAAAGGTTTGAATATATTATGTAATTTATTGAATAGACTACTGAAAGTGAAAAACAAAATAGTTGTATGACACTTGAAGTACAGTTATAATGAATGCCTATTGCTTTCTTACTGTCATAAAAAAATTATAAGTGGAATCATCAAAAGTCAGGATTGCCTCATTTGTATACATAAACTACGTATACACAGATATATATGTACAGATTTACAGATGCATAGATATATATAAGTATTAATTTCTCTTGCTTATTAAACACTTTCATCTCTGAAAATTCCTTGCCTTTTCTCTGATAACAAAACCCTTTTCATTAGAAAAGGGAAGGATTACTTTCCTCTCCACATATATAAGAGAACTGTTGCAGAAACTTGTTAGTTTCTTAAACAATTATTGGAAAACTTTGTGTCTGCCATTAAATACTTGGCAAGGCTTAGAATAATTATTCTTTCATGGCTCCAGATAGAACTTCAACTTAGCTTGACTTCAAATTCAGGGAGAATGGATAGCCCAAATAAGAGGCAGGTTAGAGTCAAAAAGTGGAGGACCTAATCCTAGATTTTTATATATTTCTTTGTACTTCAGTACTGTTTTTTTTTTTTTTTTTTCCCACTATGGAACCTCCAGCACGACAGATGCCTTAAAAGTCCCTATGTGACTCCATAGAGCCTATTATAATAATAGCACAATGGTAGGTGTTTGGAGTAGAGTTGTTAAAGGAAGACCACTGGGACACAAACCCTGCTTCTGAAGTACTTACAGTCAAATATAAAGGATATAATGAAAGAGATATCCCTGAGAATTTCAGTCTAAAATTACATATGTATCTTTATATGTGTATAAATATGATATAGTTCAAGTACATAAAATGAAACTTGAGTATTTTAGGCTGACTTCAACAGAATATACATCGATCTAATAAATGCCAGTTTTTGTCTTAATTTGAGACTGTAGTAATATGGTGGTAATCCATACTCATAAAATACGGTGTGGTGATCCATATCCATATAATATGATATGGTGACCCATATATTATGATGTTTATTGACACAAGGAATTTATTCAGAGCATGTTTGAGTTTTGACACATAGTTTAGCTATGTGTAATGTTTGACACATGTAAAACAATTACATATTTACACATGTATGTAAAGAAAGCAATAGGCTTTACCATATAACATAAGTATTTAGTAGGCTATATCATCTAGGCTTGTGTGAATATACTCTGTGATGTCTACACGATGACAAAATCACTTAACGACACATTTCTGGGAACTTCCAATAATAGTTATAGATGTTTATAGTCACAAATTATGCAGTGTTTAAGTTCATTACATTTGTCTACATTTTGAATACACTGGGTCTCTTTTACCCAATAAATTAGAAGCGAATAAAAATATAGTTTTCTATTTACATTGACTTATGCCCCATAGTAACATTGGAAATGTTTAAAGGAGAACATGAACAAAATAAAATCATAAAAATTAGTGAGTAAAACAAGATGAAAATATGAAATATTTACACATAAATTTCTTATGTGTCTTTGAACAATTTTCTTGGCTCAATTTCAATTCAACCTTTTTGATTCATGTGGTTACATGTTTTGTATTTGATAGAAGTGAACTTGGAGCTCAACAGTATAATTACCTTATATCCACCTGCATTTCTGCCTTTGAAAATGTTATCTCATAATAAATATCAAGACTACTAAAATACATATGAAATATCTAAAGACATCTTAATTCTTTCATAAGTATAAATATTTAGTTTTCTCGTTAAAGCAGCAACAAATCGCTCCCCTGTAGCTGTAACATCAATCACTTGTTGCAATGAGAAGATGACTTCAGCAATGAGACTTTAAATATAATATCTTATTTAAGCTAATCCAATTTCATTGCCTCTGTCCTAATGTGAGCCTCCATCCCCTCTAATTAGGACTAAATTCTTAATCTGTAGATCTGTATATATTTTAGTGCTTTAATTTTTTTTTTTTTAATGATGACCATGGCCCGGAGGCAAACCCAAGAAGCCTTGAGCGAGTGGACTCCAGTGCCTTATTTTTTTTCACATTATTGGCATAGTTATTTTGATAAAATGGATTTAACCATACCCAAATCATTATGTCATTCTAAAGAAAGTCCAAACCTTTTTGTGTGCTATGCCAATCTGTACATTCTTTTTCTCTAACCCAGTTTTCTTCTTTAGAAGGAAACTCTCTCTTGCCTCACCCACTGGGACATTACAAACACTCTAATCCCCACTGTGCTACCTAAACGACCTTTAAGTTTTCCTCTCAAACCCCAGCCTCTGCTCATGCTGTTTCTTAGTAAATATCTCTTTCTTTCTCTAGTACACTTCTTTAAGCACACTTAATTCAATTAAAATATGCAAAACAAAACCCCCAAAATTCAACAAGCAGCAGGCATTTTAAACTGTGATTCAAAACGCTAAAATGTAGGGGTCTGTAGTACTGATGACCACTGCGCCATCATTCCAGCAAAAATCTGCCTGATTCTCAGTGTTGTTTTTTTACGAGTATGAAATAAATTTTCAAACTATCCTTTTGTTTTGATATATGTAGCAAAAACTAATTTTAACTGATACGGAAGCTCTGGGAAGGGAGTGACAGATAGGCTGAGGGTTTTGCTGGGTAAGATTTTGAAAGAGATGATGTTTTAATTTACTCCTGAAGAACAAATAAGATTTTAAATAAAGAAACAAAAGAAGGGCAGGCAGAGAAAGGTCACAGTCTCTGATAGTTATTAAAAACATGCATTGAATGAATATTTTGAGAAATGGCCAAAGCCTTCCAAAGACAAAAAAAAAAACCACAAAACTTGGAATAAAATAAAATACAAGCGTGTCTTTTGTCCTATCACATACAATGAAATAACACTAGGAACAAAACAGAAGGAAAACATCCACTTTCCTGAATATCTCTTTTCTCAGGGTTGACTAAGATCTTTGCTGGATTATTGAAGAAATAATAAATTTCTAAAAGACTTTTGGCTTCAATTTTAATTATTCCAAGGATTTCATTGAATGATTTCTTTATTGAAATTTCTTGTATTCCAGCCAGACTTTGAATATCTTTTCGAGTCTGAACATCTCATAATTCTGAACTCCTGGCATAAATAAGAGGTGAAAAAAGCTTATAACTTACTTTTCAAGAAATCAGAACAAGATCATGTGTATGGAAATGAAAACCAAATAAATAAAAATAAGGAAAAAGTGTAGAGTAATAGCTGAGGAATAGCACTGATATATTTAGCTGTTGTTTCTTGTACTGCTCCTCTTTGCAGTGTGAGCAAAATGGTCAGTGTCTCAATAGCGTTTTACAATGATTAGGTAGGATGTAGCAAAATTCTGACGGAAGCTTGCATAATCTGGAAAAGGAGAAGAGGCTGGGTAGTTAGAAATCCCAGTAGGAACAGATAAACTAAAATGTAGATTGGTACCATATTGTAAAGGAACTTGAATGCCATTCTAAGATGTTTAGACAGATGACGGCAAGTCTTCATAAAATATAAGAGGCTTTTCAGAAACATACTGATTCTAGGTTTTTGAATGATGATTCTAATAAATGGAATTTAACCAAAAACTCAGGCATAATTATTTTGCTAAAAAATAACTCTGGCCCTTATTATTCTATCATGAGTTTGAAAAATAGGAAAATGCCACCACGTTCTCATGCTTTAATAGATGATTTTACAAGTATTATGCAAGTTAGGTACAGAAATATCAACTACAACATTATACTATGGTAATGTGTTATCAGGTTAGACATAACCTAGAATTACAAGTTTATTTTTGAGATTATTTTATCAAGATATAGAAATATTCAAAATCCTAGGAGCCTTTTGAGACGTTCTTTTCAAGTTATGCTTTCAGATAGTTTTATATTAATGGAAAACAGGAAGATTCAGTCTCTCCACATTGCAAAGAAAGAAAATTGATATTCTCCTGCAAGTTCTCAATTTCACACTTTATCAAATCAGATTACCTGAATTAGTTTATAATGCACTGTGATATTTCCATCTATCGATGCAGATAAGAGGGAATATTGATCACTTTTATTACTTTTTATCCCTGTTTGGCAATTATAAAGAGTTACACATTTAAGGTCCTTGCTATATTTTAGTTGTTCACTCTATAGAAGCAAAATCCATGCTTAGTTCAACTTCTCTAGCAGAAATGGGAAAAGAGATGCACAGGGTTTATCCTAATAACAGTGAAATAAGTATTTATCATTCATTTTTCTCTGCAGAGTAAAATAGGGATTGGCTTTGGAAGAGACTACCACACTCAGGGATGTCATTTAGTAATAACATTGTATAATTATTTTTAATAATTTTTATATTTAATTCTTACAACAAAAATTCTTTACCATTTTCCACAAAAGGAATAAGGTTTCTTGAAGAAATAGCTAATCCCATGCAGAAATAGAAAACATGTAAGATTATCCTGGAACATTTTGTGTTCCAGAAGCAAAGAGTTCATAGATTAAGGGGGTTATGTAAAAAACATGAGCAACTAAACTAAAAGCAGGTTTGCATTGTCCAATTTATGATAATTTAATCAATAAAAGGATAATTTTTTGTTGAGAAAAGCACACTGAATTTATGAAAGACCAGAAGTCTACAAGTGTATATGAAATAGAAAAATAATAAAAACATCTTATTGGGAAATTAAATAGTTTATTACTCTTTAAATTTTGTTACTCATATCCATAATTAATCATTTATTGAGTCAATGTAGAATGTAAAAATTAGTTTAAAGTTAAATAGATAAGTGAAAACTTTTTCTCTCAAAAGTATTAATGGAATAACCAATATGTTGTGACTTTAAGTAAGAAAATAACATATTCAAATCTCAAGTAGATACTGTTTGAAATATCTGTAAGAGTTGAATAACCATAGTATTATAAGAAAATTCAAGATTCCATCAAGTTCAAAGGAGATATGTAAAGGTAAAGGTATATTTAAAATTCCATTGTTTCACCGTTTTTTTACAGGGAGAAAAATTTCATATTTAAAAATTTTAAATACGAAACCCAATAAAGTTAAATATTTTCAAACAGCAGAAATATTCCTTAAAGACAAATAAATAGTGATAAAACTGAAATCCAGAGATATGTTCTGCTTGAAACAAAATATATATATTTTTTGCCAAGAGACTACATATTTGGCATTTGATACACTTATAATGTTCAATTTTAACTATGAGAATCCAACTTGACTTGTAATTGAACAATTTATTTACATTATTTAAAATAAAAATCTACTAAATTAAAAAAAAAACCTTTGGAATCAATGTATTTATTAATTAATTAGATCTATTAGAAGTATTTAATATTCTGGATGGCTTTAAGGAATTAAAATTGATAAAAGTGACATTTACTTTATAAAAGCAGTTTAAAATGCTTTAAGATAATGGCTTTTATCAAAAAGTCTCAAAACAACAGATGCTGGCATGGATGCGGAGAGATAGGAACACTCATACACTGTTGGTGGGACTGCAAACTAGTACAACCTCTATAGAAAATAGTATGGAGATACCTCAAAGAACTAAAAGTTCTTCCATTTGATTCAGCAATTCCACTACTGGGTATTTACTCAAAGGAAAAAAGAAATTTTATAAAAAAGACACTTGCACTCGAATGGTTATAGCAGCACAATTCACAACTGCAAAGATGTGTAAATAATCCAAGTGCCCATCAATACATAAGTGGATCAATAAAATGATGTATATGTATACCATGGAGTATTACTCAGCCATAAAAAACAAATGATGAACGAATACCTTTGTAACAACCTGGATGGAATTAGAGACCATCCTTTTAAGTGAAGTGTCACAAGAATGGAAGAACAAAAATGGTATGTACTCACTACTATATTGAAACTTATAGATCAACACTCATGTGCATATCTGGTAGTGAAATTCAATGGAAATCAAGCAGGTAGGAGGGGGCAGAAGGGGATAGGTAAATACACACCTAATGGGTACAATGCACACTATATGGGTGATGGACACACTTATAACTTTGACTCAAACTGTACAAAAGCAATTCATTTACAAAATGTTTGTACCCCTGTAATATTCTGAAATAATAAAAAAATAAATTTGCTATGTATTTTGACTTTTCAACATCAAACACTACCACAGAAAGAGCAAATCAGGTATCAGCATTTACCAATAGTACTAGAAGAACACAAATTAACTGTATTAACATTATAATAAATTTTGCTTTAAGGATTTTTACAGTTAAATATCAATGTTTGTATAGCCCAATGTTTATTTTATTTAATGGACATAATTTATCCCGCTACATCTGGGCATCAACTTACTACATAATGAAACAGTTTGGCAATCACTAGAAAGATTTTGGATTTTTTGACAACAGAGAGTCCAGGACAAAGCTTAAGGTGTGAGACGCTTATTCGGGATTAACATCATGAAAAGAAAGAAAACAAGATTGGCTACAGGTAGAAGGCAAATTGCCCTGAAGTCACTCCAAACCCTCGGCCAATTTGGTGGGGATCTTTGAAGTGAATATTGCCCAGAGTGCCCCACACTGGGTGAATTGTACAGGCCTTTATTTGACTGTCTTGCTTAGCCACCAGATGCAGCCTGCCCAGGTCAGAAATGTGAATTCCTGAGAGGGGCACTCTGTAATTGAGACTCTAAGAGGAAATGATAGCTGGAATCTGGCTACTCGCTTGAGGGCTTAGCAGGGACTACTGAGTGGCTCATGTTTGTGTCTGTTCCTAGTTTGTTGAACATTTTTAAAAAATGAGTATGGTAGTTTGTCAAATATTTTTCTATATCTATTGAGATGTTCATCTACTATCTCTCCCTTAATTTGTTAATGAACTAAATTACATTGATTTCTGCATGGTGAAATAACTTGCATTCCAACTTGATCATACTTTATCATCCTTCATATATTGCTGGAATATACTTGCTAATTTGTTAAGAAATATTATATAGTACATCCATAAATGATACCTATTTTTACTTCCTTTTCTTGGTAATATTTTCTGGTTTGGGTATAGGATTACAATGATATAACACAATTTTCAGATCTTATTTTTAACGTACATCCTTTCCTCTAAACCAGGTAGAATTTTGTTTGAGATACTTGAGGTACCAGCTGCATGGTCTGAACTTTTTCTTGTTTTTTATCAAAGGCTAACGCCAAGGTAAATAGGGAAGTTAGAGATCTTACTTAATTTGTTTTCTCTCAGTAGTGGTCTAGATATATTCAGTGCATGTGATTTCCTTGAAAAATTGTTCAACTTCAGACCAGCAAACTCCACTGCGGAAGACGTTTTAGAGATGGGCAATTCTGTCTCCTGGGATCCATTCTTTACATCTGTGTTTTACATTAAGCCACAGGAATTTGTTCATTTTCTTTAAAAGGCTTCAGGAAACAAACATCTGTATTCTTCATTCATGTACCAGGACTACTTCACTATACAGTTATCCCTCTGTATTCATGGTGATTGGTTTCAGGATCTCCCTCACACCAAAATCCATGGATGCTCAAGTCTCTTGAGCATGGTGCAGCATTGCATATAACCTACACACATCCTACTGTATACTTTAAATCTTTTCTAGATTACTTATAATACCTAACTCAATGCAAATATTATGTAAATAATTGTTATACTGCATTGTATAGGAAATAATGACAAGAAAAAAAGTCTGTACATGTTCAGTACAAACACAACCATCCAATTTTTATGAATATTTTTGATCTGTGATTGATTGAATCCACAAATGTTGAATCCATGGATACTGAGAGCCAACTGTACATTCTTTTTTAATTTCCCTGCTTAAGACTACTCTCATGGGCAAAATGCTGACAATTACTGTTTGTGTTCACTTATGTCTTCCAAATTTCCCCCACTTTGCACTCTGTTCTATTGGCAGAACTACAATGGATTAAGAGCAGTGTTTTTCAATCAGAGGCAATTTTGCCTTCTATGGGACATTTGGCAATGACTAGAGGCCTATTTAATTGTAATAACTAGTGGAGGCATGGTTCTACTGGTGTCTCATGGGTAGATGCTGCTAAACATTACAAACTCAGATTAAAATTTTCCTCTCATGGCTGGGCATGGTGGCTCATGTCTGTAATCCTAGCACTCTGGGAGGCTGAGGTGGGTAGATCGTTTGAGCTCAGGAGTTTGAAACCAGCCTGGGCAAGAGAAAGACCCTGTCTCTACTGAAAAAAACAGAAAGAAATTAGCTGGACTATATATATATATATAAAATTAGCCGGGCATGGTGGCACATGCCTGTAGTCCCAGCTACTTGGGAGGTTGAGGCAGGAGGATCGCTTGAGCTCAGGAGTTTGATGTTACTGTGAGCTAGGCTGATGCCATGGCACTCTAGCCCAGGCAACAGACAGAGACTTTGTCTCAAAAAAAAAGAGAAAAAAAGAATTTTCCTCTTAATCTGTGCACTGAACAGCTTCCCACAACAAGAACTTTCTAGTCAAAATGTCAATGGTGCAGAGGTTAAGAAACCCTGGCATACAGATTCAAGAATTCAATAAAATTCTAATTATAGAATAAGATTCCATTGTTGTTTTGGTAAACAAGCAATGTCACTCTTTATGTGTAACATTTTGCAACTTTCAACTTGCCCTGAGGAAGACAGACGATTTTCACTCCATCCCATGGGATGGAGAGAGGAAAAAAGTCTCTTCTCTTAGCACGACATTCTTAACAAGATCCCAAACCCCGGCTATTCCTTCTCCTCCTATTTCACGTTAGTCTTGGACTACTTTGGGGAACAAAGTAGTTAAACTGGCAATATAAACATGCTTGTGCATTTTTTTTTTATCATTCGCTGAAATCTGTTAAGTCAGTGAGCTCTGCCTTTGGGTGTGCTGAGGAGTCAACGAATTGTACAATCTTTTTTCTCTGCTTTATGTCCCAGTAGCAAATTCTGGAGAAGAGAAAAACTCTTAATTAGTGTCTGTTACAATAGCATCTTACAGTTTACTGAATATTTTCATGTATTTTTTTCATGAAATCTTTAGGATAGTATTGTATATTAGATAATATTATGAATATTGTTC